>CAUYON010015397.1:0-13736 GCA_963573935.1 Arctocebus calabarensis
CTATGCAGCCTTAAAGAAAGATGGAGACTTTACCTCTTTTGTGTTTACATGGATGGAGCTGGAACATATTCTTCTTAGCAAAGTATCTCAAGAATGGAAGAAAAAGTATCCAATGTACTCAGCCCTAATATGAAGCTAATTCATAGCTTTCATATGAAGGCTTAAACCCAATTATAGCACAAGAATACAGGTAAAAGGGAAAGGGAGGGGAGGGGAAGGGGGAGGATGAGAGGAGGGAGGTCAATTAGTGGGATCACACCTACGGTGCATCTTAGCAGAGTACTGGTGAAACTTATTAAAGGTAGAGTATCAATGTCTTTATATAGTGATCAAGAAAATGCCATGAAGGCTATCTGTAACAGTATGATCAAACTATTTCTGATTGTATATGAAGCACATTGTGCCCTATGATTGTACCAATGTACACAGTTATGATTCAATAAAATTATTTAAAAAAAAAAAAGTTAAGTAGTTTAGTCGGACATCCAAGGTGCTCCAAAAATATGGCTCCAGTACCGCCTTGCTTTTTTAGCATGTTTTCTGTACTGCCTCAAATGAAAGTGCCCTACCCCTGGTTATTTCTGTGCTCTTTATTCATACCTGTCTTCAATATGGAAAGCCTTTTTTTCCCCTTCTGCCAAAATCCCACCACATCAAGAGCTCTCAGAGTACTGTTTGGGTATTGGTACGTGCTTGACTTATATTGCTTCATATTATAATAGATCATTTGGATTATCCCTCACACTAACTTGTTACCTCCTTGAGATCAAGGATGATTCTCACTTATAGCCAAATTCCCCAGAAAACTTACATATCAAAAAGGTTATGGGTATCAGTAAAAATAAATAAATAAAAGCATCCATAGGGAACTGGGTGGGCACAAATCTTGTCTTTATCCCTCGATATATCACCTTTAACAAAGTCCCTAAACTTCTGTGAGCTTCGTCACACTAAATAGGACAAAACACAGGTGTACTTTCCAAGTTATTGTAAAGTTATGATACGACAGCACCTAACACAAGGTCTCGCGTATAAGAGGCATCCCGAACATGGGAGCTATTATAACAGGAGTAGTTATTATTACATGGTAATAGGGAATCAATTGATTAAAACTAAAATTAGCATAATCAACTTTTCCTGTCCTCCAGGAGGTTATAATCTAGTGGAGGAAGGCATCACCACCTCATGCTAACATAATTAATCATTCTAAGCAATACATGAGGAGGAAGACTCACTTCCTCCTGAGTAGGGAAGGCATTTCCCTGAAGGACACACAGGGCCTCTGTCAATCTCTTTCAATATGGAACAACCACAAGAATATACCATTCTGAACAATAAAGGGTTATTCTCATTCTTTTTTTTCTTCTTTGTGTAAAAAAGGAAGTTCTAAATGAGTTATTAATCATTTATTTGTTTCACTAATTGCTCATTTCTTTTTTAACTACTTTTTTATTAAAAGGCATCATCCCACCAAAAAAAAAAAAATCATCCTGAAAAAGGAAAAATGGGCTCGGCGCCTGTGGCTCAACGGGCTACAGTGCCAGCCATGTACACCTGAGCTGGCGGGTTTGAATCCAGCCTGGGCCCGCCAAACGACAATGGTGGCTGCAACCAAAAAATGGTGGGGCATTGTGGTGGGCTCCTGTGGTCCCAGCTACTTGGGAGGGAGAGGCAGGAGTCTCGCTTGAGCCCAGGAATTGGAGGTTGCTGTGAGCTGCGATGCCACAGCACTCTATCCAGGGTGACAGCTTGAGGTTCTGTCTAAAAAAAAAAAAAAAAAGGAAAAATGGTCAAAAAAATAGTCTTGAAAAAGGAAAAATGATCTAAGATAAAGTGTAAAATCCAGTGTGGTAAACTATATGATCTTAAAGGAGTAACTATGCTCCTGGGACCTCCATGATATAAGCTGTAAAATAGTAAATAAAGGTAGTAGGTATGTTTTCTACAAGAAACATCTAAGAAAGAGTGAGGTGACTGAAAGGTATAGACAGCCTCCCGAAACAAGGCTGCAGAGGAGATGTTTAGGCCAGGTTTATTGAAAGGGGAGGGTGACCCACCTACCAGTGCGAAGATGGCCTCTGCTGGGAGGGCAATTAGAGACCCCTTTTTTATGGAGCCTTGGGGAGTGGGCACATTCCACAGCTTGTTTGGAAAGTTAGACTCTTTTGGATCCTTTGTGCCTTTGTGTTGAGTATAGAGGAGGAAGGGGAGAGGGGAAGGGTTTGAATGTGGCTGTGTTAGGCTCCCCAACAGTGATGAACCTCATTTTACAACAGATTCAAAGGGAGCTCATATGGTCATTCTCAGTAGCTGTTTCCTGACCATGACTGGGAAAACCTTTGAAACTGCTGAACCTTCCGCACCTCTCATTCCCCAGCATGCCTGACCCTGTTCAAAGGAGAGAATGTGGGGAATATGGATTTTCTAATTATCAGGTAGGATCACACAGATCAATTCCAGAGTTTATACCTCTGAAACTGTAGACAATTGAAGAAAAATCCAGGTTAAGAGGAACAATTTTGAGAGAGATGGGAAAGTCAGCTGTTGAAATTTTCAAAGGGTGATAACATACCTACCTCCAAGACCGGAAGTGAAAATAAGAAAGGATTTTAAAATAAAAATTGCTGATAATATGTTATTTTGAATCTGTTGTGTGAGTGTGTGGGTGATAAAGGGTAATTTAGAATATTTTTTTCCCTTTCTCCCTTCATCCCCCTCAAGAGGAGAAACAAGAAAGTAAATAGTCCAAATCACCAAACCTGGGCTTCCCAAATAGATCAATACATATGCATACACATACGCATCTCCCTCTTCTCTCTCTCTCTGTCTCTTTCTCTATCCCTTTCCCCCATCCCTGGGGTGCAAAGAATGATGCTCCAAAGAAAGGTGCTCTGGCAGGCTACACACTTTTGAATTAAAGAAAATTGAATGGCCCTAAGAGGTGCTACAGCCTTCTAAAGCTTCTCTTGTTCCTCCCAATAAGCACAGTGAGGGGCTCTCTCTGGAAATTCCCTTATCTGACTAAGAAAAACTTCTTCCAAAAGAAATGCTATTGTCTTAAGCTCCCGTCCCAAGGAATCTCACCAAATAACCAGAATAACCAGAAAAGATTAACCACCAGAAAGAGAAAAGACTGAAAATTATCACCATACCCACACAGACCTTTTATCTACTCTTAGTGAGCTCTGAGATTACCTAAGAGACTGTAACTGCATAATAATATAACTTTTCTTTCTTTCCTTGTTTCTTCCTTTCTTTCTTTCTTTAGAATTTTAGTTCTCAAGGAACTAAAAGTAGACCTACCATTTGATCCTGCAATTCCTCTACTACGTACATACCCAGATGATCAAAAATCATTTTACCACAGACATTTGCACCCAAATGTTTACTGCAGCCCAATTCATAATTGCCAAGACATGGAAACAGCCCAAGTTCCCATCAATCCATGAATGGGTTAACAAATTGTAGTATATGTAATATACCATGGAATACTATGCAGCTATAAAAAAGATGGCGACTTCACATCTTTTGTGTTTACCTGGATGGAGCTGCAACATATTCTTCTTAGCAAAGTATCCCAAGAATGGAACAAAAAGTATCCAATGTATTCAATACTACTATGAAATCAATGTATAAGCACCTACACATTCATACAAATGGTAAAACAAAACTATAGTCCAGAAAGTAGAAGGGAAGAGGAGAGAGAAGGGAGGAGAGAGAGGAGGCAGGAGGAGAGAAGATATTTGAGGTGACCTCGCCTAATGTGTATGATGCAATGGTACATTTCAAAACTATTAAGAAAAGAATATTAATTGTGATGGGTGTGTTAATCAGTTAAATATAAGCATTTCATATTATATATCAAATCAGTACACTGAATCCCATAAATGTATCAATGTGTATAGTTATGTAATAAAAAAAGAAAAACAACCTTTGTTCACAGTGGAATTTCACCCCTTGCCTTATCATAATTAATCCACAAACTATTTGTCTTTAATTCCCATTCAGCATCCAAAGAGAATCACTTACAAATTATTGTCTGGTCTTTGGACCCATTCGTCCCCCCTAAAAATCATTTACTACCCCCTCTAATATTGCCTATAGCACCCCCCTTTCCCTCTCTCACCAGGATAGTATTTAAGCCACAACCATTTTGCCATTCTTTGAGTCTATTTTTTGTCTGATTCATGTGCTTATGCACCTTAACAAATATGCATGCCTTTTTCCCTGTCACTCTGTCCATGGTCAGTTCATTTCAGCAGACTTGAATTTTCATAGGGGGAGGGAAAATTCTCTTTGTCCTGACTATACACACACACACTGTAGAATCTCTGAAAGTTGACAATCCAAGGGACTATAACAACTGGTCAACTTCCACTGAGTACATGTGGTGCATGTCTGGTCTATGAAAATTAGATAAACTTCAGTGCTCATGCCTATAATCCTAGCACTCTGGGGAGGCCAAAGTGGGTGGATTGCTTGAGCTCAGGAGTTCAAGACAAACCTGAGCAAAAACAAGACCCTGTTTCTACTAGAATAGAAAAACTGAGGCAAGAGGATTGCTTGAGCCCATGAGTTGGAGGTTGCTGTGAGTTATGATGCCACTCTGCCCAGGGTGACAGCTTGAGACTGTCTCAAAAAAAAAAAAAAAAAGAAAGAAAGAAAATTAGGTCAACTTAAGGAGGTGGTCAACTACAGTGGTTCTATTGAATATATCTCATTATCTCGTGCAGTGAAGGAAATTTACCTATAGTTATGAGGTTATAGGGAGAAAAGGGTCAGAGAGAAGAAATACTACAAATGCGTCTCTCATGCCTTGTGGCTCAGATCTTCTCTTTTTGGGCCTTTAGTTACAGAATAGTTAGAGTAGGGCCAGGAACAAGGGGAAGCATTTCACAACTTGTCAAGATGCTGGAAACAGAGAGAGCTTCCTGTAATCCACCTTCCCGACAGGTGACAGTGCTTAGCCAACTGACACATTTGGCTTCTCCAGTGGCGTTCACTCAGAACATCAGTGCAGGACGATCCACACCTACCTCTCCAGAACAGGCATCTTGTACTCTTTAAAACAGGACTAAACAATTGTTGCTTGTTTTTAAGAACTTTTTTCTTTCTGTAGCTGTTTTCATGTCCAAGGCAAACAGAGCCATGCAGATGTTCAGAAATTAAAAACTTACCCCTGATTTGGAAGAGAATTGTCTTAGCAGGTCCTTCAAAAGAATTTCTCACCATGTACCATTATGTTCATATTGAATTTAAAGAAATGGAGGGAAAGAAGAAGGAAAGAGGGAATACAAAGAAGAAAAAGGAAACAGAAGAATGGGGACAAGAAAGTCTGAGAAAGAAATACAGACCACCAAGTGCTTGTGCATGACTCTCCTTCCTATGGAATTAATGGTGGTTTAATGGGGTATGAAAGGATGTTTTACTGGAAACAATGAGGAACAATTGTCTAGCTCACGTTTCATTTCACAGGTCATTATTGCATTAAGAAGTAAATCGACCAAGTCCGGTAAATAACAGTCTGCGTATTGCCGAGAGCTTCCAACCAACAATTTTAGCCATCATGAACTAATATCTCTGTCATTTTAACCCTTGCAGTGTTGTGCTAGGGGGCTAAACAATTACAGACTTCACCCAGTTCTAGCAGGTAAGCATAATTCATCGTCCCCCTAGCCCCTTCTTTTGCAAAACCCAGGAGGCTATATTTTAGCATTGTTGTTTTGTTGATGAGCCAGCCTTAGCCATATGTAGCTCCGGTGGCCTTGAAAAACAACCCCCATTTTACTGAGTGCTGCAGGCATCTTTAAACAGACTGCTTCCTCTGCAAAATTAATTGCTGCAGAATGCCATGCTCCCTCATCTAAGCTTTTGCAAGCTCATACTCAGCTATTTGGGTAGGCTGTAGAAGTGTCTGAGAGATCCAGGGAAATGAGCTGCTTTCCTTTATTATAGAGGTTCACATTTGTGTCACCAAGCATCATCAGACACTGGACATCAAGAAGTTTCTAATGTTTAAATTTTGGTTCCATTAACGTAGGGGCAATTGGTAGATGAGGCACATGCTGGCTACAATTTGAAATAATAGCATGGCAAATAAATATATCATAAACATATCAAAGGCAGTTTATACTGAACAATCAATCATATTTAAAATACACATAATAAAATACATATTTAAAACACACACCAAAATAAAATATTTTCTTTCACTTGGGACAAAAATGAAATAAAATTTGTGTTAGAATTGGTAATGCTTCATAATCATGTCAACGACAACTAAGTTATACTGATAATTTTTGATAACATCCTTCTAGTCACTTTGAAGTGTGGATAAGGACTTCTCTACATTTGAATAGTACCACTGAAATAAGAAATATGAGATCTAATTTTTATCCTGAAAGAGAAAAGTATCTTGCAAAGATGGCATCAATGTGCCAATTTTTTCTTTTTTTTTTTTTATTACATCATAGCTGTGTACATTAATGCAATCATGGGGTACAATGTGCTGGTTTTATATACAATTTGAAATATTTTCATGAAACTGATTAACATAGACATCATGGCATTTTCTTACCAATTTCTTATTTCTTATTATTTCACCTTGTACAACTATGCTAGGTCTTACAAAGAACTGTGACATGATAAATAATACCCTCCTCCCCCCAAAAAATTGTTTATGCCTTAATCCTGAATATGTAAATATAGCAAGAGAACGTTGCAGATGTGATTAAGGTTATAGATTTTTAACCTAGGGAGATTATTCTAAATTATAAATCCTTAGAAGCAGAGAACTTTCTCTGGCTAGAATCAGATATGTAGGAGAAGAGAAGGCTAGAGAGATTCAAAGCACAAGAGGACACAGTTCACTATTGCTGTCTGTGCAGGTGAAGGGGTCCACAAGCTAAGGAATGTAGGCAGCCCTAGAAGCTGACTAAGCATGAACCGCGGCCTAAAACGAGCAAAGGCACGGTGATCTCAGTCCTACAATTACCGAGAACTGAATTTGGCCAAGAACTTGGGTAAGATTTGAAGTGGGTTCATCCCCCAGAAACTCTCGGACAAAAAAAACCATAGTCCTGCTGTATTCCTTTTTGGCTGTTGGAGATTCAAAGAAGAGAAACAAACTAAGTTCACCAGACTTCTGACCTTAGGAACTGTGAGATAATAATACAAGGTTATTGCTTCAAACCACTAAATTCTTAATAATTTGTTATGGCAGCAAGAGAACACTGATATAAAAATAAACTAAGATGTGACATTCAAATGTTCAAGTCATCATGCCAACTAGAGCCATGGCTAATGGTGGCAGTGATGACATAGAATAATAGTGACTAATGGTTATTTACTCCAGGCTTGGGGCTGTTTTCTACATGCAGTGTATATATAAAGCTGCAAAGTTCTAAGATCTGCTCCTTTCTCTCTGACATGTTCAAACAGAAAGATAGATTATGGCCTGGATGTATGAATAGGCTGGTTTCCACATAGGCAAAACTCAAGAAAAGTGGCATCCTACCAACCTCACCCAAAAGGGAAGAGATTATCATCCATAGCCACCATTAAAAAAGAAAAATAGCTTCAACTCTCTCCAATTATTTTCAATTAAACTTTTATTCAACTTTTATTAATATTTCTCCTGTGAGGGAGCTTAGCAAATTGGAATTGGGTTCCACTGGGAGTCTACAATTCCTTAGTAGAAAGATTGGCTCTTACATCTTTGGTGTCCCTTTCCTTGACATGTTTTACATAATAACCAACTCATTTTGTCAAGATTGCCCTTTATCACATAAATAAGCTTTACTATCATTGTTCTTCTTAAAATAAGTAATACATACACACGATATTTTTAAAATGTCAACTTTCCAGTTTTTCCCTCTGAAGATGGTACTGAAGAGCAGTAGAGCAGGGGGTCAGAGAAGGGATCTTTTCCTTTCCATTGTTTATGTTAGTGCTTCATTTATTCAACCAGCAACATTCTTTGGAATAATTTCTTAAAAGTTGCTAAGTCAGAAATGCAGACACTCAGATAGTTGCCAGATGCCAACAGGCTACAGGAAGTGATATCTGAGAATAGGATTTGAGAATTCTTTCCCAACACTTTTTCTAATATTAAAATTATCACATTTTAGTCATCACCAATCAGATTGGTAAAACAATAATTATTATAGTAGCAGTAATCATTATGGTTTTATTAACGGTGATGAGTAACTCAACTCTATTTATTTCTTTTAAGCCTTATAATCAATATGAATCGATGAGGAAAGCTGAGGCTTAAAGGATATAAGCAATTTGCTTGTAGTCATACATGTAATGAGTAAACACACTCTTGGCAGTTTTACTCAGTAAAAGAGTTTAACCTGTGCTTTATTTATGAGAAAAATGTTTGAATGTTAGCTAAAATTTGTACTTTTACTCTGTGAAATGCTTCTTGGAATCCTTTGCATATTTTTTTTATTGGTTTGTTCCTTTTTATTCTCAAATATCAGTAAGAATTTTTTATATTAAAGAAATTAACTGTTTTCCATATGAGGTGCAAGTTCACCCCCACCCCCAGTTTTTTGGTTTTTTAAAAAATATTCTTTATTTTTCAGAAGTTGTAATTCTGATACAGTTGAATTTTACAAATTTGTTTCCTACATTTCGATTCATGCAAAGAAATAGCTCTATAACTTTAAAAATATATAACCTTATCAATATTTTCTGGGAATTCTATGGAATTTTAAAAATCTTAATCCACATGGAATTTCTTTTTGTAAAGAAAAATATGTGAATTCCAAGATATTCTCTTTACTCCCTAAGTGATTAGTCAACTTATCCAAAGTCACTAATCGTATAATTTCTATTTTCCTGATTTAAGATGTCATTTTTGTTATGGACTAAATTCTCAAATGTATTTGGATCTACTACTGGCTTTTAAAAAACATTTTTCTTCCATGAATGTATTAATTTCTAGGATATTTTTAATAACTGCTTTCGAATTGTCATAAACTAGCATTAATTTTTACATCTAGTGAGTATATAAATATATGAAGAAAAAACTGTAAACTAGACCAAAGACGCTTTCAGATTCTAATGTTGAGATGAGAACTTGTTTAGTGCCTATTCACGATCATCGTTAAGTTGTCAAGGCACAAGCTTTGTATTTATTGGTGGGACTGTTCAAGTATTTCCTTCTATTAAAATGTACACACACATACAGACAAAAATCTAAAATGGTCAAACAGATCAATAGACAAATAGTCATGTTTCCACATGAAGCATAAAATAAGCTAAAGTTTGGGATTTCACTTCCTAAATCTTTAAATATTCCCTCAAAATGATAGCAGCAACCCAGGATTCCCCCTTTTCTGAAATGTACAACAACATGTTTTTCTCCTTCCTCTTCTCTCTCTCTTTTCTTTCTTTCTTTCTTTTTTTTTTTTTTTACTGTATTATTTCTAGGAAAAAGCAAAAGAAACAAAAATGAAGAAAAGGAAGTAGAGAGTCAGTATATTATTATGGCAAAAAGCCAAGTCATTTCATTGCTACAGGTATTCAAAAATAGCTTCTCTTCCAGAACACTGACATAATGCTGTTACCGTTTCCCATACAACAAAGCATAGAAAAAGAAACGTGAATAGACTTCTTATAAAGAATTAATAACTTGGGTAGTAAAATTCTCAGTCTCAGAAAACCTGGGTGCTTTTTTTTGAGAACTGAATATTTAAATAGTAGCTCCTGCTAATGGCAGATAATCCAGGGCGAGGTAAACTTCCTTCTTTTATTGATTCAGCTCTATGCCCAGAATCAATTAGGCATTCTCTAAAATGATTTCTAATTCTGGGCTTAGTTTCAAATCCGAGAAATCCAAGTTGCATCTGATGACCATTTATTTGTAAAAATAGAATTTAAGGGATGAAGAGGGTTTAGAACATAGGTTAAAAAAATCAATTCTCTTTAATATGGGTACCTGCAGAGCAAATGAAGAAAGATACTTCCATATGGTGGTTGCAGCTGCATGTAGCTATTTAGCCCATTAAATGTGACTAGTTCAGCTGAAGAAGTAAAATTTAAATTACATATAGTTTTCAAAGAACAAAATAAATAAATAAATAATATATAGTTTTAATTAAGTATAAAATATAAAAATGATTAATTTCATTATTGAAAAATGTTTAAGTATAATTAAAATAATTCTTATATGTTTTTCTACTTCTCAGTTGTAAATTTTTTACTGATTAAATATTTTTGATGAAAATGTATTTTATGACTTGAGATACACTGTACCTGTAAAATATGCAACAAACTTTAAAGACAGTATGAAAATAGAATGCGAAATGTCTCAATTTTTGTATTGATTATATCTTACAATGATAATACTTTGAATATATTGAGCAAAATATATTATTATATTTTTATTTCATCTGTTCCTTTCTACTGTTTTTATTTTTATAACCTAGTTACAAAAAAATTTTAAATTATACCTGCGACTTGCATAATGGTATTTCAAATGGACAATGCTGTTCTGGATGGGCAATGTACAGTTCTTCATTTCTACATTTTGGAAATAATCATTGACAATGGAAAATCCAACATAAGTAGCCATTGTGAAAATTTCTAGATACTATCAATAGAGTAAAAAGGGGTCCCAAAGAACAGGGAATATAATATGTCTGAATTATATATTTGATAAGGAATTATATCCAGAACATATAGAAAACTTTTAAAGCTCAACAGCACACACACAAAACCAAACAACTTCTTTCAAAAATAGGTAAGAGAGGCCAGGCACAGTGGCTCACACCAGTAATCCTAGCACCCTGGGAGATCCATGTGGATGGATTGCCCACACTCAGGAGTTCAAAACCAACCTGCACCAGAGAGAAACCTGTCCCTAAAAAAATCCCAGGCATCGTGGCAGGCACCTATAGTCCCAGCCACTTGTGAGGCTGAGGCAAGAACATCACTTAAGCCCAAGAGTTAGAGGTTGCTGTGAGCTGTGCTGCCACGGCACTCTAACCAGGTTGACAAAGTGAGACTCTGTCTAAAAAAAAAAAAAAAAGGTAAGAGACTTGAATAAACATTTTTCCAAAGAAGATGCACAAATGGTCAAGAAGCACCTGAAAAAAATGTTCAACATTACTAATCATTAGAGAAATGAAAATCAAAACTACAGTGATGTATCCACTCACACCCACTAAAATGGCTACTACCAAAGGGAAAAAAAAACTCAGAAAAAAGCAAGTGTTGACAAGGATGTGAAGAAATTGGAACCCTTGTATGCTATGGGTGAGAATGAAAAATGACACAGCTGCTGTGGAAAACAATAAGTTAATACCTAAAAAAGTTAAAAATAGACTTACTATATGGCTCTTCATTTCTGCATCTGGGTATACATCCAAAAGAATTGAAAGCAGAGTCTTTATGTTATTTACAATAGTGTAAACATGAACGCAATCCAGTGTCCATGGACAGATGAATGAATAAGAAAAATGTGGTATATCCATGCAATGGAATATTTTTCAGCTTTAATAAAGGAAGAAATTCTATTACATGCTAACACATGGAAGAACCTTGAGAACATCATGCTAAGTGAAATAAGCTAGTCACAAAAAGATGCTGTGTGATTCCACCTATGTGAGGTACTTAGAGTGGTCAAAATCATAGAGAGACAAATGGCGGCCAGAGAGTCAGGAGAAGAGAGAATGGGAAGTTACTGCTTACTGGTTTAGGGTTTCACTTTTATGAGATGAAAGACATATGAAGATGTATGGTGTGATGGTTGCACAATATCATGAATGTATTTAATACCACCAGACTGTGCACTTAAAAATGGTCAAGATGGCGAATTTTATGTTATCTATATTTTACCACAATAAAAAAATAACCAATCTAAAAAGTGAAGAACTAAAAATAAAGTCATATGACAAGTGAATGAAAGGAATTTAAAATTTCTATGCTTGAAAGAGGCTTATTATAAAATCACAGTCTTACTGTCTTTGAATATGTAAAAAGCTATAACATAGAAAGACATTCTGTCACACCAAAAGACAAACTAGATCACTTGGTAGAAGTTACAGAAGAAAGATCATAACAATTAAAATTATTCAAAATATATCAGACAGTTTTATAAGGAAGTGAACTGATTCATTTCCTTTGGGTAAATACCCAGTAGTGACATTGCTAGATCAAATGGTAGATCTACTTTCAGTCCTTTGAGGAATCTCCATACTGTTTTCCATAGAGGTTGTATTAATTTGCAGTCGCATCAACACTGCATAAGCATTCCCTTCTCTCTTCATCCATGCCAGCATCTGTTGATTTTGGACTTTTTAATAAAAGTCATTCTAACTGGGGGATATCTCATTATAGTTTTAATTTTCATTTTCCTGATGATTAGTGACATTGAGTATTTTTTCATGTATTTATTGGTCATCTGTCTATCTCCTTTTGAAAAGCTTCTGTTTGTGTCTTTTTCCTACTTTTTAGTGGGGTTGTTTGACTTTTTTTATTGCTGATTCACTAGAGTAGGGGTCCTCAAACAACGACCCGTGGGCCACATGCAGGCCCCCTGAGGACATTTATCAGACCCTCCGAATGTTTTTGCCTCCAGCGGACTCATCCCAGAACCACAAAATCTGTTAGTGGAAAAACCATTGGTTGCATGCCCAAACAAAACATGTGTGGATTCACTGGAAAAGTTGCAAAAGGAGTTCCAACTTAGATTTAAAGAGCTTCATCTCCATGAACAGGGCATACAGCTTTTCCATAACCCATTTTCTATTAACATTGAAAATGTGGTGGTCAGTCGCTGTCCTGGCCACCCCTCTGCCAGCTGCTCCGGCACCACCTTGGGCTGGCGACTCTGGCAGGTGGGAGCCCAGCGCCCTGCGGCTCTGGATCTGGCTCCAGCTCCAGCTTTGCACCAGCAGTGGCTTTCCAGTTTCTCCATGGGGCTGGTCTGTGGCACCTGGATGCTCTAAGAACATTTCCACTTATTGCTCAGAGGACACACACGGTGGGATTCAGAATTCCTGAAGAATTGCCTTTGTAAGAAGCTGGAAGTATATCTTTAAATTCCAGATCTTAGCTTTTCAAAGAAACCATGAACAACATTAGTAATGAAGAGTTTGACTGCCACTTGCTTGATGAAGGTTTTACTGCCAAGGACATTCTGGACCAAAAAAATCAATGAAGTTTCCTCTTCTGATGATAAGTATGCCTTCTATGTAGCAGACCTCGGAGATGTTCGGAAGAAACACCGAAGATGGCTAAAAGCTCTTCCTCATGTCACTCCCTTTTATGCAGTCAAATGTAATGACAGTAGAGCCATTGTGAAGACCCTCACTGCTTTTGGAACAGGATTTGACTGTGCTAGCAAGACTGAAATACATTTGGTGCAAAGTCTCAGGGTGCCTCCAGAGAGGATTATCTATGCAAATCCTTGTAAACAAGTGTCTCAAATTAAGTACACTGCCAATAACGGGGTCCAGATGATGACTTTTGACAGTGAAGTCAAGTCGATGAAAGTTGCCAGAGCACATCCAAAGGCCAAGTTGGTTTTGGCGGATTCCCACTGATGATTCCAAAGTAGTCTGTGGCTGTGACCTGCCAGAAATGCATGTGGGCGACTGGATGCTCTTTGAAAATATGGGTGCTTATACTATAGTTGCTGCTTCTACTTTCAATGGATTCCGGAGGCCAACAATCTACTATGTGATGCCAGGACTGACATGGCAACTCGTGCAGCAAATCCA
>CAUYON010015398.1:0-97419 GCA_963573935.1 Arctocebus calabarensis
ATGTGATCTCACCCTTTGTCCCAACTCCCCCCACCTCTCCATGAACGGTATGTCAATCAGGTTGATAAAATATCTCAGATTGCATGTGAAGCCCCCACACTGTACCCCATGGTTGAACTAATGTACACAGCTATGATTCAATTAAAAAAAAAAAAAAAGAAAGTGATAGTTTATAGACTGTCCCTCACCATGTGTGGTTGGAGTTCTGTTGTGTCTAATGGTGGAAGAACAACCTAGAACATGTAAGTTTATTGTTAGTAAAGAAGGTTCTGGCAATTACTGGAAGATGGACCAATATCTGTGGAAAAGTATCATACCCAACTCTGATTTCTTTAAATAATAAAAAAATAGATAATGACATAGTTTTCTAATTATATATTTTTTATTTTTAACAAAAGTGCCAAGGGACTTAGAATAAATCAAGCAACTGTCCACTCAACAAATCAGCTTCATTTGTCCTTCCCCAGCCGTATGCTAATAGAACTTTTTCATCCTAAAAATCCAACTTCATGTTATTATTTAGACAAATACTTCATGTTATTATTTAGACAAATTATTTTCTAAACTTTCCCCAAATAACTACATACCCTCAATAAACCCCTCTTAGAAAAAATACTGTTTAAACCTTGCAACATAATGCAGTTTGTTACCATACTTTAAATAAGCACAATTTTGAAGGAAAAAATAAAAATCATGTTTGGCTTCTGGCTCTGTCACCATATATAAACACTCAATGTTTGATTTTCTCTAATTATACCTTTATGATCAATGTAACTTTATGCTATTTTTTATTTACTCTTTCATGTTAAAATGTCTTAAGTTTTTTCTATGCCAATTAATATTCATCAAAAAAACTCATATCTTTTTATAGTTCTGATCCATTCTATCATTTCACCATATTTAATCAATTTTTAAATTTTACATTCTTTCCTCACTCATTTTTGCTATCAGGCATATCACAATTTGAGTCATCATTTGACTTATTTAACAAAAAATTGTTAGGTGTTTTCCCAGGTAATGTTGGCACTTGATATATAAGGCTGAGAACAAGGTAGAAAAAGTCACTTCTTTCACTGAGCTTACTTTGTTAGGGTTACTACAAAATTAACTAAATATATAAAGGAAACAATTAAAAAAAATAGGGAAGAATTGATCTTTACTCAGCGAGTGTGATGTAAATTCTAAGTTATTATCTTGAAAATAAATTCTGATTTTTGGAAATCTTGGATGAAGAAACATATTGATTTATATATAGATATAGATAGATAGATAGATAGACAGATAGACAGGTACAACGTATTAACGTCATTTTTCTAAATTGCATCCTAAGGAATCCATACCAACTTATACTACCATTGCAAGTAATTATGGGCATGCCTGTGTATTTGCCCTCTGACCAAATTCAGATCCAAGAGTAGTTCTCATTTTAACTTTCTGCATAGCATTCACTATAAGACTATTAGTTTCCTTAGGAAAATTTTCACATAAGTTAGTAAGGCCTGGAGATAAATATTCTCAGACATCAAATAAAATATAAATCTATTCCCAGTTCTTCATTTCACATACAGAATCATCTTTCAATCATCCCCTTTCCCCAAGGAGACCTTTTGCAGCCTGAGAACAGAGGGGTGGCCCTTAGATTCAGTGCTACCATGTTGTTTTCCTACATCCAGATCATGTTCTGGTACATTCTCGTGCATCAAGATCAGTGGTTGGAGGGTGACGGGCTTGACAAGTCTAGTCGCAGATATTTAAGGCAGGTGGGCAGTTCCAGAGGGGCCCCTCTGACAGCCCAGCCAGTCCCTGCCAGAGGGAACCCCCTGTGGAAAAGTGCAAGTTGCAGGCTTCTGCCCCTGGAGAGGGATCCCTTTGAGGGGGAAAATTTAAAAGCAAATTTAAATATCTGGACTGCAGAGCATCTGGCCTGGGGCAACTAATCAGGAACCCCTGTCTTTTCTCCCACATTATAGTGAAGCCACAACAGTGAATATCTGTTATGTGAATCTCACATGTACATGCCAGGTTCTGTCCTGAATGCTTTATTCACTTAGTATTAAAGACTTAGTGAATTAAGTCTCTATTAAGTGACTTATCAAAGACTAACTGAATTAAGACTAAGTGTACTAATTCCCTTAGTCTTTGAGACACTGCTGTGAATCAGTTATTATTATTTCCATTTTACACAGATGGAAACCAAGGCAAAGAAAGTTTCAGTAAATAGCACAAGTTTACACAGCTAATAAATATCAGAACTAAAGATTTGAACTTGGCAACGTCTCCTGCATCTGTCCTCTTATACATTACCTGTGCCTTACACTCCCCCCCCACCTCAGTATAAACCCTGATGATTTGGAAAGAAATGAGTGTAATTGTGATGGATGTGTTACTTAGCTCAATGTAAGCATTTCACATTGTATATTGAAACTCTACCCTGAACTCCATAAATGCATCAGTGTACAAAGTTAATATTTAATTAAAAAAATAATAAAAAGAAATGAGAACCAGACAGTTGCCAGTACTGATGAGACAGCCAAGGTTTCAGAGTAAGAGAAACTTGGCCCAAATGACACCTCTTTTACTATTAATAAATACATGATCAAAATAAAATGTATTGAGCACTGAAAACTTCGATTTTAGTATCTGTTAAGCGTGGCTGCTAATACAGAAGTTGTGAAGATTAAAAATAGGTTATTTGATTTGTAAATGCATCTTATTCATTAATTCCCATTACAGTTGTCACTGAGGGCCTTCCATGGTCCCAGCACTGCTCACTGTCAGAAGCCCACACAACTGCGTGGGAGGGTTGAGTACTCGAAGTCCTGGATGAACTAAACGCTCAGTGACTGTTAAATGGTCCCCAAAGGGAGATGGTGATGGTCGGGGCTGCTGTTCAGAGGGGGGAGGAGGGAGCTTGCTGGGCTTGGGGACAACGTGGGACCTTGTCCAGGTGTGTGCAGACACCTGTGTCCTTTCAACACTGAGGCAAGTCAGGCACAGCGGAGCTGGCCCAGATGGGAGGTTCCGGCTAGTGTCTGGACTGGAAGCTGTGAGGTGACAATAACCATGATGTGAACTTCATCTTTATCACTTGAGCTCAGGAGTTTGCTGTGAGCTAGGCTGATGCCATGGCACTCTAGCCCAGGCAACAGAATGAGATTCTGTCTCAAAAAAATAAAATAAAAATAAATAAATAAAATCTATTGAAAATATCTTATATTTTTTATTAATTCATTAACATACCTCTTTAGAACTTTTCCTCCTATGTTTTGGAGAGCTGTGTATTCTTTGATCACCTCTTCAGATAACATGAATTATATGATGCCAGTGTCTCCAAGAAAGAAAGGTACACCCCTGTGTCTTGTCCCCATGTATCGGAGCACCAAAGTCATCTCCCTCCTGGAGGACACTCTGGGTCCTTAGTCAGGTACAACTCAGTGGAACTTTGACCTCATCCTCCAGCCGACTTTGGCAGTTCAGTTGAAGACAGGACCAACTGTCTGATGTGAAGCCAAGATGTGGCAGGTGTTATGTTTGCAGATCAAAAACGGGAAACACAGGAGGAATCAACAGAAGTCCAAATTTATCCAGAATAGCTGAGTCCTATGCCATTGTTTTGAAAATTCACCTCCTAATATAATTTGGTTGATAAACCTTTCACAAACAGCAGACATTTTTTGTAGATATTTAAAGCCTTCCGTTTTAAGAAATAGCATTAGATTTGGTGTGAACAAGTATTTTTATCATAAAACTAAGTTTTGCTTTTTTTAAAAAAGGGCACTGCTTTTCAGACTTATATTACAAATATTAAGTTTAAAATCTTGGTAAGTACACATAATGATCAATATTGTCACACTGATATTTTTCTAAAATCGTTTTAAAAAATACCAAGAACACATACCTGACAGGGCTGAGTGAGGAGGGTTTTTGGAGTGTGTAGGGGTAAGGTGGGTCTTAAAGGAGAAGGATGGATCAATCAAGTAGATATGTCATGGGATAAGTAAAAGGGAGCCTGGTTTCATCTGTCAGAGATGAGAGCTATAAACATGGAAACAAAGAAAGACTAGGTCAACCCTGTCCTGTTGGGTTAGAATTGGAAATGTTTGAATGTGAGCTCAGTTTGCAATATGTATAAAATGTAGTTAGCTATAAAAATATAGATAGGAATGTGTATGCATTATGTAGACATGCTACCTTACTCTGTCCATTGAGAGCCTTCAGGGAGCCTGGGGTCGGAGTCTGACCACCAAGAAACACACTCAGCACATTGTTTATAAACATCACTTTCCCCTGTAAGGACCCAGAACTGTAGAGAAATGCTTTGATGGCTGTGTTACGGTGCAGAATGCAAAAGGGAAGACTAAATCTTTTCATTGTGCTAGAAAATAAAAAGGCACTCAAAGAAGGATTGAGATAGACCAAAAGACACAGAAACCAACTTCATAGGAAAGGAGAATCCACAACAAAATTTGGACAAAGAGCAAATCTGGGTTATTTTTCCTCCCTTCAGTATAATATTTGCTGTGGGTTTGTGATAGCTGGCTTTGATCAGATTAAGAAATGTGCCTCCTTGCCTAAATTCTTGAGTTTTCCAATTAGAAAAAGATGTTGAATTTTATTGAATTCTGTTTTCTGCATCATTTGAGAGGACTATATGGTTTTTGTTTTTGCTTCTGTTGATATGGGGAATTATTTTTATGCACTTGTGCATCTTAAACCAGCCTTGCTTCCTTGAAGTGAAACCTACTTGATTGTGATGAAGGATTTTTTTAATGTGTAGCTGTAATCTATTGGTTAGGATTTTATTGAGAATTTTTGCATCTATATTTATTAGTGACATTGGTCTGAAATTCTTGTTTTTTTATGTTTTTTTTACATATACATGTGTTTATTAGGTTTCCACTTTTTGCCTTCACAGAATTAAAAAGGCTTAAAATTTAATAACAATAACAATGTTTAACCAGACCAAAAAAAAAAAAAAAAAACCTCGTAAAGAATAAAGATAAATATTCATTGGTCTGAAATTCTCCTTTTCAGTTGGGTCTTTTTCTGATTTTGGTATCAGAGTGATGTTTGCTTCATAGAACATGTTGGGGAAAATGCCTTTCTTCTTAATTTTTTGGAATAATTTCTACAGTAAGTATATAAGCTTTTCTTTGATGATTTGATAGAATTCTGGTGTGAAGCCATATGAATAAGGGGATCTTTTTGTTGGGAGATTTTCTATTGTTTCTTTGGTGTCAATTTTTGACATCAGTCTGTTCAAGAGATCTATCTCTTCTTGATTAAGTCTAGGGAGTGGATGTGATTCCAAGTATTGATCCATTTCCTCCACATTGTCAAATTTATGGACATAGAGTTTCTCTTATACTTCTATCGCATCTGTTTTTATTTTCCCTTTATTGTCTCTGATTAAGTTTATTAGAGATTTTATTTTTCTATTTCTAGTTAATCGGGCCAAAGGTTTATCAATTGTATTTATTTAAAAAAAAAAAACTTTTTGTTTCATTGTTTTTTTGCACGATTCTTTTGTTTTCAATTTTGTTAATCTCTGATTTATTTTTAGTTATTTCTTTTCTTCTTCTGGGTTTGGGATTAGATTGTTCTTTTTTCCAATTCCATTCATGAGTTTATCAATAAGATCATATTGTTTTTGAATTTAGGCATCTGATATGATAAATTTCCCTCTTAAGACTGCTTTTGTTGTATCCCATAGGTCTTGAAAACCTGTGTCATCTTTGTTGTTAAGTTTGAGGAATTTAACTATTTCCTCTTTTACTCTTCCTGAGCTGAACTATCATTCAGCATGAGGTTGTTTAATTTCCAGGTCTTTTTGTGGGGATGAACGTTTCTGATGGAGTTGAGTTCTACCTTTATTGCCTTTTGGTCTGAGAAGATATAAGTTATAATTTCTATTCTTTTAATTTTGCTGAGGTTTGATTTGTTAATTTGTATCCTAGGGTATGGGTGATTTCGAAGTGAGTACTATGGACTAATGAGAAAAAAATGTAGATTCCTTAGCTTTAGGATGATGTGTTGTGTATGTGTCTATTAATCCCAATTGTTCTAGGATCCCATTTAAGTCCTTTGTATAGTTTCTGTTTAGAAGATCGATTCAGATCTGTCTGAGGGATGTTAAAGTCCCCAATAATTATGGTGGTATGGGATATCATATTGCTCAGAACCATAAAGATCTATTTCATAAATCTAGGAACAATTAAGTTGGGTTCATAAACACTTAAAATTGAAATGTCTTCTTCTTGTATTGTTCTTTTGGCCAGTATAAAGTGTCTATGTTTGTTTTTCTTAACCTTAGTTATTTTAAATCCACTCCTATCTGAAAATAAAATTTCAACTCCTCCTTTCTTCTGATATCCACTTGCTTGAAATACTATTTTCCATCCCTTAACCCTGAGTCCTGATTTGTCCTTCAAGGCAACGTGTGTCTCCTGGAGATAGCATATGGATGGCTTGTGTTTTTTATCCAACCAGCCAGCCTGGTGCCTCTTCAGTGATAAATTCAGTCCATTGACATTTATTGAGAGAACTGATTAGTGTAGTGGAGTTCTATTCATCTTATTTTGTGAAAGTCCATTGTGTGGTTTTATCTTTTGCACCATTGTGAAAGCTAAGCTTTATCCTTTGGTTTCTAGGTGTTTGCTTTGCTGGTGGTCTGTTGTGATGGGTGACGGTCAGTGTTGAGAAACTAGGTCTAAGTATTTCCTGTAGAGCTGGTCTTATTGTGGGAAATTTCCTCTGTGCTTGTATATCTGCACAAGATTTGATTTCTCCATCAATTTTGAAGCTTAGTTTAGCAAGATACAGAATTCTGTGCTGAAAATTGTTTTGTTTAAGAATGTTGAAAGTGGATGACCATGCTTTTCTGCCTTAAAGGTTTCAGGTGAACAGTCTGCTCTCATCCTAATGGAGCTACTTCTGTAGGTCAGTTGGCAATTACTCCTGCCTGCTTGCAGAATTTTTTCTTTCATCTTGACTTTGGACAGGTTCATTACAATGTGTCTTGGAGAGGCTCTGTTATCAGAGTTGAGATGACCTGTGGTTCGATATTCATCTGAAAGGAGTGGGTTGGAGTCTTTAGTAAAACTTGGTAAGTTTTCATTTATGACAGTCTCCAGGAGGGCTTCCATCCTTTGAGACAATCTTCTTCCCCTTCAGGAATCGCTATTCTTCATATTTTTGAATGCTTCATGGAGTCTCAAAGTTCTCTAAGCACCTGTTCTGCTATTTTTCTCTTCTTTTCTGCCTCTTTAACTACCTGGGTTAACATTATCCTCTAGCTCTGAGGTTCTTACTTCTCCATGGTCTAACCTATTTTTGATACTTTCCACTGCATCTTTATATTCCCTGATTGTCTCCTTCATTTCCTTAAGCTCTGCTATATTTTTCTATATTTTACATATCTCTCATCTGACTTTTGATTCTGTCTTTCCATTTTTTTGTCCATTACTATTATTGTCTTTATCATCAATATTTTAAATTCCCTTTCTGTCAAGTCCATTAATTCTTTATAGGTAGAATCTTCTGTAGAAGCTGCCTCATAGTCCCTGGGGGGAGTGTTTCTGTTTTGGTTTTTCATGTTGCCCAAATTTTTCTGTTGGTTCTTCCTCATGTGTTTTATCTTCTTGTTCAACTCCTTGTCCTCCTTTTTCCTTCTCACTGCTTCATTTGCTTCAAATTATTTTGTCTTAGAGTTTATACCTTGATATAACCTCAACCTGTGCAAGCCAAACTCTTCCTCCTGCCTCCCTCCCCCCAAACAAAACAAAATGATAGAAGTCTTTGCTGTTGATGACAATATATTGTAATATGTTAAGGGGATACCAGGTGGTGATTTTTTTTTGTTGTTGTTGTGGTGGTGGTCATTGTTTTTGTTGTTGTTGTTGTTTGGAGATGGAGAACACAGTTAGCAACCTCTGTGGTCCTTATTCCAAACTTAGTGCCTTTGGTGATTGACTGATTGTTTGCCCAGCATTCAGACCCTACCATGTTGGGATCATAAAGCTCACAAGAATCCTTCAGGAGCAGTTCTCACAGTGCCCTCTGAATGAAGTTGCTGTGGGGTGCAGGAGTTGCTCAGTCTCTCCCAAGGGTAGAGTTCTGATCCTGACAGGTGGAATTAAGACGGCCATGCTTTAGACCTCTACTAAGACCTTCTCATGACCTTCCCACAATGGAAGCCCCTGGCCTCCAAGACCTTCTCAGCACAGCTGCCTTGGCAGGCACCAAACCCACAGCAAGTCCCCTCCAACAGGCATTCAAATCTGGTTGCGGTGTACTGTTCAAGTCTACACCTCTTCCAAGCTTTCCACTCAATGGGAAGCTTTCCCTAACAATTGAAATCTCTGGAAAGGTTTCCTCCTATCCTAAACTTTTGTGGGGGACAATAAGATCCCAGTCACTTGCGTAATTCATTAGATTTCCACCACTCTGGGTCATGTGCTGCTTCCAGCTGACCACCTACTTGCTGTATTCCCTAAGCTGACTCTGGGTAAGGTCCCCATGCCAGGTATGGCTGGATTATCTTTTTCCCTAGCTCATTCTACAAGAGCTCAGCTGAACGATCCTTCTGGTCCACCATCTGCTCTGCCCCCAACCATCAGATTTGATTTTAAAGATAAATTTTTATAAGTTTTTAATTGTTAATCTCATTTATAGAGATTATGGGTTTTTTTTAATACTTTATAATTAAATTGTCAAAAAATATTTAATCCCTTCCGAAAATCGAGGCATGTTAAATTATGTTTTTATTTTTTTTCCTCTGATAACAGAACTTCATTTACTTTTAAGAGGCTTTACAAGCTGTACACTAAAATTGCAGGGTTGCTGCTCTGGGCAAAAACTGAGGGGCAGCCATCCTGAGTTCTATCTGTGAACATGCCATATAATAACACATAAGAGAGGAAATTACTACTAGTCGCCAATCCCAGTAACCTCAAACCAAGCTTCCTGTTATAATAAAATGAAATAATCATATTGAAAAAATATGATTTTATATTTGTGTTATCCACAAATGTTATACATTTTCTTAGATTTATTACTGCTTTAGCATTTAATTCCTTTGGTAGAGACTTTCACAAATTCACCATCTATTATACAAAGTATTTGTTTTTATTTTTCCAAGACATTTTCTAAGCCTGGGGGTATTAATTACATCTTACTTCTCAAAAATTCTTTCATTGACGATTTTATACTCTGAACATTCAAAGACATCGAAGCATCGTTTCATATGCTTTTTCCTGCTTAGTTTTCAAACTGAGAGTTTCTGGTCCTTCAGTTCGTTCTTATTTAGTGGCATATATTTTCATTATTTTTCTCACATTATTTTTTTGAGTGATGCCATTTGCACTGCATTTCATATGTCAAGTGTGAACAAAGCTTGAATTTGTCAAAAAAGTTTAAATCATTGTAGATGGTCTCTGTAAATTATGGGATGAGTCTCAAAATATTTGCCTTTTATTTATAAAAGTCATATTCTTACAACTTTCACAAGAAACTTCTGAAGCAAATCAAGGTCCTCATTTAAGGAAAAAAGTATCTATTAGCAAACGAATGTAGTCATAAAGGATTCAGTAACTTTACCTGATTAAGCGGTTACATACCAATGTGAGGGCAGGACAATTTTTTTTCTTAGGTTCTTAAACCCTCAGTGGTATGCAAATAAACATATTATGTACAAAAATTATATGTAATTCTGTTTTCCTTTACTTATGTTGAAAGTAACTCACACTTACGCAGAATAAACTGGATCTTTGTCTTATTCAAACTCAAGTCATTCGTGAAGTATTCTTTCTCCATCTAAGCAGGTGGCAGAGCTGATAGTTATAATGGTTACAAACTTCTGTATTGCATAAATCCATTCCCCTTAAATCTAAGTTAGAATAATAGTTCTGATATTACTTTCAACAAAAGATAAATTGACATATAACTGATTTTAATTGCTAATTGGAGACCTAATATAATAAATGCTATATAATAGATCAATTAAGGGGGCGGTGCCTGTGGCTCAGTGATTAGGGCACCGGCCCCACATACCAAGGGTGGTGGGTTCAAACCCGGCCCCGGCCAAACTGCATCAGAAAATTAGCCGGGCGTTGTGGTGGGTGCCTGTAGTCCCAGCTACTTGGGAGGCTGAGAGAATCGCCTAAGCCCAGGAGTTGGAGGTTGCTGTGAGCTGTGACTCCACGGCACTCTACTGAGGGTGACAAAGTGAGACACCATCTAAAAAAAAAGATCAATTAAGGACTTAAGGGTTTATCAAATATGAGTGCAGAAATAGTAATTTGCTTTGGACAGAAGAACACCTATACGCTTTGTATTTATACAAAATCAGAGGTATAAAAATTATATTCTTATATTTTTGATGTTGAAACAAACTAATATCATAAACATTATAAAAGCATATAGATTTTAAATGTTGGTAATGGAAAAGAATAACTTTTAAAAAGAGAGAGGGATGTGTTTATTCCAGATATGAATTATGGCTCTGAGTTATTTCATGCTCAATTATTTTCATAACCTCTATTTTCTGATAATGTTATATAGATTAAAATATATTTAATTACTGTATCTACACATATTGATATATGGCATTTTATAGTTTTAAATTATGCATGTTATTTGTACTTACGCACAACATATAATCTGCTTTGCATTTAAGAGAATATGTAAAACTGACAGTAATGCTATTTTGGGATTGCAAAAGGAAATTTATTCTTGAGATATGTTTTGACGGTTGTACATATTTCTATAAAAATGAGAGAGGAGGACCCAGAGTTACTCAGAATAACCCAGTAATGCTAATAGACCTTCTGGGAAACTCACTCCTTGGGTATTAACAACCAATTTTCAATTGCTTGGCATTAAATGCCACTTACCAGCCACTGATGCTGAATTTAGAGCTCGTCCCTGCATTTCAAATAAATGCTTTTAGTGCCTTCTACATGCCTCAAAGAGACATCCACGTCTCAAGCTTCATCTACAAAGGATGAATTGAGGCCTTTTGCCGAAATCCAGAAGGAATTTGCAGTCTGAAGCACTCCCTGAAAAGGTTTCCACAGCTGAAAGTTATTTATATTTAAGGTCTCCCCACATTGCAAACAGCCATGTGTAAATGTCTAGCTACTCTCACTCAGGACCTTAGGGTCGCCCCAGGAATCTATCCTGCCTTACCTGATGCATCAGCAGAGTCATCCCAAATCCCCGTCTCATCTGGACGGGGCGTCATCTTTCTCTCCTGATTTCCGGCTTTAACCTTCCCTCGTTGCTTCCAATTGGCCTCAAGGAAAACCAGAAGTTCTCAGACCAGAGGTCTGTAAGATGCCCCATGGGGCCCCTCTGGCAGCCCCTGCCTCCCAGCTGACTTAGACCACTGTCCTGTCATGCAGGCCTAAGGGCCTTGGACCCTGTCGCCTTTCTCCTCAGACACCTCTCAGGTTTCTCTTCTGCTTCAAGCTTCTCCGGAAATGTCACCTCCCCAAGATCCCTTTTCTTATCATCCTTTATAAATGGCAGTGCCGCCTCCTGGGGAAGCCTCAGTTGCAAATTGAACTTAACCTTGCTGTCGCAAACCATGTAGACTAATGACGTATCCTCATAGTAATCTGAAATAAAAAAGTAGAAAGCAATTAAAATAATAAATTTAAAATTAAGAAAAGGAAATATGGGGTGTATATTTACATACAGGGTGTGAAAAAGTTCACACACACACACACACACACACACACACACACTGTGGGATACTACTCAGCCATAAAAAGGATGAAGGGATGCCTTTTGCAGAAATCTGGAAGGAATTTGCATCTCAGTCACTTCTTGAAAAGGTTTCCACGGCTGAAAGTTATTTCTATTTAAGAGCTGTAAAGTGAGGAGGAGAGAGGGGGCAGCACCTAATGGGCCTGGGGGGTGGGGGTGGAATAGCTCCTGAGTCCCGAGTCTGTCTCTCAGAAGAGGACTCAGGAGCCGAGGATGAGGTCATCTGTGTTAATGAGACCAATTGGACAGTTTGGCTAAACACTTCCCTTTCATCTGACAAAATGTGCAGGATTGACTGAACACATTTTATGAGAGAGCTTGCTGCCAGGTGCGATTTCCCACAATGAGCTGCACTTTCTGCATCCCCCCACCCCCCGGTAGGGCCCTGATGCAAGGAATATAAACAGACGTGCAGCTCCCGGGGACAGGTGTGCCCTTGGTGTCCCCGGTTGGTCAGATCCACATGAGTCTGTTCTGCTAGTTTGTGGTTTTTACGACTTGAGGGATTTGGGGAAAGTTGGCTAGGTTGCGGCGGAGAGAGACTAAGATCATTAACAGTGAAACTATAGCACCGAGGAGGGAAGTGGTAATTTGCTTCATGGATTTCATAAAAAGAAAGCTGAGAGGTGACTTGATAATTATCCTCAAGGATAGAAAATACTACTTTTCAAAAACTGATGACCACCTGTTTTTAATCACATTTGAGGAGGAATTAAGAAAAACTTAGTATAAACTGTTGTGCAAGGAGCGGAGTTTTCACAAAGAAAGTCTGGAACGTCGAAGGACAGAACCCACATACCAAGTATTGGAAGTTAAGAGTTTAAATTCCATTCTTATAACGCATTTAAATTTGGGACTATTTGAATTATTCCTTGAAGGTAGGACCAATGCCTCGTCTCAATTCCTACTGTGTGTGAACCTGTAATATCTCCATTTATAGGACAAGTTTCATTGCCCCTCTCTGAATAGCCGTTCCTCTGGAAAAACATACAATCTCTGCCTGTGAGTGTGTAAAAAAGCATGAATTTGAAAACTTTTTATTACAATGTCATTATTCTCAGAGATAGAACATTAGAATTGAAATCTGGAAGATGAATCTTATAACTGTTAATTCAAACCATTAATTTCAGTAGGCAACTTTGAAAGTCATCCCCCTCAAAAATACACAAAAATTAATCTTGTTGTTTTGTGTTTCTCTTACTTGTTTGCTTTTCTGATTCTAATAATGCTCATTTATATTGGTAAAGCCTCTTTTTTGTTTCAACAATAATGTTGTTGAAGGGAAAATTCTGTCTTATATTAATCAAAATAATGAAAGCAGCTTCAGATATATTAAATAGGAAATTCGCAGTGCAAATGGAAGGTGATGATAGAAAGTGGGGGGTTTGATGACTGCACTTTACACGTGATTCATCCTCTTCTAAACATTAGCATATAAAATGTATTTTCCCTTTGAAGATGCCCAGTGTTTTTCTACTTGGGTGCTCTAAGCCACCTAAGACATATTGAGTTAGTGAAGGAGGCAACGCAATGCTGTGTACACAGATTTAACAAAGGGATGTTTAAGAATGTTACAAACAGTGTGGTTAGAAGTACGGAAAGTTGGTTGGGGTTGATGTGTTCCCTGCTCATCAGAGTCATGGAGAATTAACTCTGATTTTGCTCCACATTATGGACCAATGTACTTGCTTCTGAATCAGGTAAATTCTGGGGACATAAGGAATACCAGGGGGAAGAACTCTGTCATTTTAAACTGCTATAGAGGTAAGGGGAATTTATCTCTAACGAGCATATATAAACCACTTTCCCTCAGATTTCCGAATATAAAAATTTTGATCTTAGGCTATGCATTCTAACTCTTTTTTTTTTTTTTTTGAGTCAGAGCCTCAAGCTGTCACCCTCAGTAGAGTGCTGTGACATCACAGCTCACAGCAACCTCCATCTCTTGGGCTCAAGCGATTCTCTTGCCTCAGCCTCCCAAGTAGCTGGGACTACAGGCGCCAGCCACACTGCCAGGCTATTTTTCGGTTGCAGTTGTCATTGTTCAGCAGACCTGGGCTGGGTTCAAACCCACCACCCTAGGTGTATGTGGCTGGTGCCCTTGTCAACTGAGCTACAGGTGCCAACCTCTATCTCTTATAATAATAAAAATCTATAGATGGTGCTTATATTTTTTAAAAAGCATATCTTACCTATTAATTCCAGTTAGCTCTGAATTTTCAGAATGTGTGGACTTGTATAAGTCATTTGGTTTTTGTAAACCTTCATTTTCTCAGATGCAGAATGAAAACTGAGATAGTATCTATACGATAATTTCTTAATATAAATGATTTTATTCAAATGAAAAATACTATTAACAGAAATATAAATAAATCTGCATTGGGATCAAGCTTAACATGTATGTAGCTATATTAAGCTGGCACGGAATTCGCACACTTGTTAACACACACATACATACACCACATACATGATATCTAGAGACTATCAGATTTGTCTATACAAGGCCTGACAATTAAGTTCATGAACACATCCTAGAAAAAGTGCTGGATGCTTTGTTGCCAAATATCACTATGGTCACCTCTGAAGTACTCCTACTTGGGAAGCTGTGCAGTGCTAATTCACCCTCTAAATTCACCCTCTAAATTCACCAATGCCAGTGCTAATTCACCCTCTAAAGCAATTTTTAAATATTTTTTCAGAATGGCCATGAGAACTAGAATTGTATTACCCTTGATGCTCTAAATGTCATCAAATGTCTGTTTTTAAATATTTCCTTTGCCTTCAGGTGAAGAAAAAAGTCACTGGGGGCCAGACCTAGTGAGTAGGGAGGGTGTTCCAACTCAGTTATTTGTTTGCTGGTTAAAACTCCCTCTCAGACTGTGCTGTGTTAGCTCTTTTGTTTTGCTCATCACTGAGCTTTTTGGGGACCATTTTTGCCCACACCTTTCTCATGCAAGATTTTGAGTTAAGATTTATCCTGTTTCTCTATTGATGTTTACTTGGTCTGCTGTGCTTTTCACCATCAATGGAAAATTTTGATGCAAAATTTGATGAATTTTTGCAGTGTTTTTGTCAGTTCTGCTGGTTACCAGCCTCCCTGACCTCTCTCTTCATCACTGATGCTTTTTCTCCCATCAAGAAAACGTTTAATTCATTTGTACACTGCTGTTTTCTTCATGGCATGATCCCCATAAGCTTGAACTAACTTCTACTCTTGCCAAGTTTAACGAGAAATTTAATGTTCGTTCATTGTTCTAATTCAAGCTCTGACATTGTGAGTGATACACAAAAGCACTCACAAACAATAATGAACACCAGTTGCCAAGACACCACCACACGTCTGTGTGAACACACGGGTGAGACACGGATGCAACAACTTTAGAGTTTAAGTTCAATGACTTCTAAACCAATGTTCTTAATTTTTAAACCAATCAGTTTCCAAAGTAGGGAAGTAATCAAAGTGTTTAAGAACCATTTTCCTCATCAGAGAAACAAAGATTACAGCCCATTTTTATGGACTACTGTAAAGATTAAATTAGAAATAGTATGTGAAGAGTATGCCCATTTATATCAGAGATTATATTTTCCTAAGAAGGATCAAATTTAAAGTTGTATAGGTATTCCTTCTTTTCCCAGATAGAAAATTAAAATCCAGAATAATAAATTGATTTACATGTATAGATTTCTAACTTGGTTTTATTTTTAAGAGATCTTATAAATATTCCAAATGTCTTGAGTTATATTTTAAATTATTTAAAAATTTATTTTAAATTAAGCATTGTAAAATTTTATTTGTTACTTTCTGGGGATGCAGAAATATTTTTTTAATTACACAGTTGCATGCAATCGAAGCTAAGTTGTTATCAGCTTGAAATAGGCTTTTATAAGTGTAATATGTTCTTCATACGCCCAATGGTAACAAGAAAACCAGGAGTCTATATAAAATGCATCAAAAAAATGAAAAACATACCACTACAGAAAACCATCATATCACAAAGGGAAATAGCCACAGAGAAAGAAAGAAAAAAGTAATTAAAAAAAAAACACCCTAGAAAACAACTAAATGTCAGAAGTGCATCTTTACCTACCAATAATTAACTTAAATGTAAATGGATTAAATTTTCTAATAAAAGGATATGAATAGATGAATGAGTAAAAAGAAGAGCTAATTATATACCTATATGTTGCCCACACAGACTGTCCTTTTTATTTTATTTTAATTTTTTTTTTTGAGACAGAGTCTCATGATGTTGCTCTCAGTAGAGTGCTGTGGTGTCACAACTCACAGCAACCTCAAACTCTTAGGCCTAAATGATTCTCTTGCCCCAGCCTCCCAAGTAGCTAGGCCTATAAGCTCCTGCCACAGTGCCCAGCTATTTTTTTGTTGTTGTAGTTTTCATTATTGTTTAGCAGGCCTGGGCTGGGCTTGAACCCACCTGCCTGGGAGTATGTGGCAGGTGCCATAACCACTGAGCTATGGGCTCCAAGCCCAGACTGCCCTTTGAAGTACATGCATAGATTGAAAGTCAAGGGATGGAAAAAGATATCTCGTTAAAATGAAAACCAAAATGAGCAAGGGCAGGTATACTTAGATATATTAAACCATAAAAACTATACAAAGAGACAAAGAAGGACACTGTATAACAAAAAATGAGTCATTTTACTGACAGGATATAATAATTATAAGTATATATATGCAAACAATAGTGAAGCACCTAAATATAAATCAAATATTAAAAAATATAAACAGAAATATATTGTAATGTGATAGGAGTAGGGACTTTAATACACTACTTTCAATATTGGACAGATTATCTAGACAGAAAATTAATAAGGAAACATTCAACTTGGACTGAAGACATTTATAAAACATTCCTCCAACAGCAATAGAATACATATTTTTCTCAAGCACACAAAACATTCTCTAGGATAAATCACATGTTAGTTCACAAGTCTTAGCAAATTTAGGAAGACTGAAATTATATCAAATACTTTTCCCTCCACAATGATATGAAACTAGGAGCCAATAACAATAATAATTTCATACATTCACAAATTCAGGACAATTAAAAAATATGTACCTAAATAACCAATACATCAATGAAGAAATTAAAAGGTAAATTTAAAAATATCTTGAGACAAACAAGAAACAGAAACAACAATATTTGAAAACTTAGGATGCCGCAATGGCAGTACTAAAAGAACAGTTTTTTTTATTTTATTATCATTTTATTATTTTTTAAATTCTTTATTAAATCATAACTGTGTACATTAATTCATTTATGGGGTACAATGTGCTGATTTGATATACAATGTGAAATGCTTACATCTAACTGATTAACATAACTATCTTCTTGCTTACTTATTTGTTGTGGTAAAAACATTCACACTCTATTCTTAATAGTATAGAAACATCTTATTGCATTACGCACATTAGGTTGGATCCTCCTCCAAATCCTCCCTCCTTCCAGCCTCTCTCCTCCTCTCCTCTGTCTTTTCTCTTCCCTCCTTCTTTCTGGACTATAGTTATGTTTTACTATTCCTATGAATGTGTAGATGAGTATATACTGATTTCATAGTAGTATTTAATACATTGGATACTTTTTTCCATTCTTGAGATACTTTAGTAAAAAGAGTATGTTCCAGATCCATCCAGGTAAACATAAAAGATGTGAAGTCTCCATCTTTTTATGGCTGCATAGTATTCCATGGTGAACACATACCACAGTTTCTTAATCCATTCAGGGTTAACAAATGGAAGAACTTACCATGCTCATGGTTAGGACGAATCAACATTGTTAAAATGCCTATACTACCTAAAGCAATCTATAGATCTAATGCAATCTCTACCAAGGCACCATCATCATACTTTAAAGAGCTTGAGGAAATAGTGCTCCATTTTATATGGAATCAGAAAAATACCTGGAATAGCAAACACCCCTCTCAGAAAAGAAAGGTGGCAAATACACCATCTCATGCTATGCCCTGAGGAAATGTAAAAAGGATAGGCTAATATTAGGAAAAAGAATGAATGAATGAATAAATATTGGAGCATAAATAAATGAAACAGAGCTTAGAGAAGGAATAAGGCCTGAACCTCAGACCCGGACCATGGTTTCGTAGCAGGGGGAACAAAAGGGTCAAATTGGGTGGAGAACACTGGGCCCTGGGCCAGGAAGATGATGAGGTTCCAGGGAGTGAAAGGCAGGGTGGTGGTCTAAACCATCACCCACAACCGCCCTGTGCACTGGAGAAGGATAGGGTGGAGTGGGGCGGGGGTGTCGTGCCACGTCGCCTGTGCCTTGTCCCTCCATCTGGAACCTCCCAGTGCCTCCAGGCCAGGCCAGCTGCCGAGATACGTTGGCCCACTGACCACTATTCCTCCTTCGGCCTCAGCTCTCCAGAGCGCCCTCAGGAAGGAACAACCAGAGCGGGGGACTCAGTCGGGAGCCCCTGTGCTCCACTTGATGGCTGAGGACTTAGGGATGCTCCGTGGCCTCTCTCTCCTCTTCTCAGAACTTTGCCCACTCTACAGGTGTACTGGCCCCACCACCAGGTTTCTGGTGTGTGTTGGCCTCAGACGCACAGAAGAGGTCCCTGCTCAATGACCTGGGGGACAGTCTGCCCAAGCCCTGCAGTGCCAGGGGGTTGCACAGCAACGTCAGGGGTGGGATGGAGGGGCTGTTGGAGATGCAGATGGAAGGAAAGAGCCTCCCTGCTGGAGGAGTGACCATACCAAGACAAGAGTTCCCATGGTGCCTACTGTTACTCAAATACACCACCAGAGTTCCAAACCCAAGCAATTAGGCAAGAAAAAGACATGAGAGGTATACAAATTGGAAAGAAAGAAGTTAAATTATTTCTGTTTACAGATGACATGATCTTATGTACACAAGAGATTCCACTGAAAATCTGTTAGAACTGATAAGCAAATTTAGTAAATCTGCAAGATACAAAATGAACAAAGAACACACAAAATTCAGCAGTGGTTCAACACACTAAAAGCAAACCTTCAGAAAAAGAAATCAAGAGAAAAATACCATTCATGATCAGTACAAAAAAGCAAAATACCTGGGAATCAATTCAACCTGTACACTGAGAATCATGAAACAGTAATAAAAGAAATTGAAGAAGACCCAAATGAATGGAAGTATATTCAGATATTATGAATTGGAAGAATTAATCTTGTTCAAGTGTCCTTACTACCCAACATGATTTACAAATTCAGTATAATCCCTATCAAAATATCAATGTCACTTCTCATAGATATGGGAAAGCAATCCTACAATCAATATAGAACTACAAAAAATCCAAAATAGTTAAGGCAATCAAGAGCAGAAGAAACACAGCTAGAGGCATTGCGCTACCTGGTTTCAAACTTCACTATGAAATGAGTGGTAATTAGCAGTGTGGTACTGACAAGAAAATAGACTCGTTGGCCAATGTAATAGACCAGAGACCAGAAAAGAATCTATGGATCTGTAGTCAATTGATCTTCCACAAAAGTGTAAAGAATATGCAATGAAAAAGGACAGTCTCTTCAACTAATGCTGTTCCATTTTAAAAAGTAAAACTGGACTTTTATTCTATATGTGTATATACAAAAATAAAATTAAAATGGGTTAAAGACTTAAGCCTAAGAGCTGAAACCCTTAAACCACTAGAAGAAAACATGGGCAAAGTCTATGACATTGATCTGGACAATGGTTATTTATTTATTTACTTATTCAAAAATTTCAGAATATAATAAGATTACACATATTTTGTTTACATAGTTTGTTTTTTTACATTTCAGGTCAAAATTATATGTGTGCCCTTTATCCAGAATGTATGGATTTTCTAGATTCTACCTTGAAGGTTCGGGCAACCAAACCAAAGATACGCAAATAAGATTACATCAAAATAAAAACCTTCTGTGTCTCAAAGAAAGAAATTAACAGGGTTGAAAAGACAACTTCTGGATTGGAAGAAAATATTTGCGAGCCACACACCTGATGAGGAACTCAAACAACTGTGTAGGAAGAAAACCAATAATTAGATGAAGAAATGAGAAGGGATATGAATAGACATGTTTTCAAAACAGGAAATGCTGGACAGATGTAAAGACATGCTCAACGTCATGAGTCATTAGAGAAATGCAGATTAAACCACAATGAAGTATCACCTCACACCTTTCAAAGTTACTACCATCCAAAAACAAAGGATAGCAAGTGTTAGGTAGGATGTGGAGAAAGTGATCACCTGTACACCATTGATGGGAATATAAATTAGCACAACCTTTGTAGAAAACAGTATGAAGGTTCTTCAAAAAACTAAAAGATAGAATTACATAGCCCAGCAACACCACTTCTAGGTATTTACCAGAAAGACTTGAAACTGGTACACGGAAGAGATGTCTACACTCCCATCAGTATCACCGCAGTATTCATAACAACCAGTCACAGAATTGAGATAAGGGTCCACCCAGAGATGACTGAAGAATATGTGGTCTATATACATAGTGGGATTCCATTCAGCATTGAAAACGTCATAAATTCTGCCATTTGTGATAACATGGATTGAAATGAAGAACATTACGATAAGTAAAATAATCCAAACACAAAAAGTCAAATACCACCTGTTCTCACTTACAGTGTAAAACAAAGTCTAAACCTGACACTAATGCTGGAAGGATGATGGTCAACAGGTAAAAAGCCTTATTTAGATAATAAAAATAAGTTTTATTTGAAATTTAAATTTGTCTGTGAAATCAATATCTCCTCATGGTAAATATAGGTATTAATTGAGCACTGTACACTTACATTTTTCTAAGAAAGCAAATTTCAAATATTCTTATCATAGAAATGATAAATATATTGATTGCCTTTATTTAGCCACATCATCTTATAACCGAAAATCATAATGCAACTTCATGCCCCATAAATATATACATCTATAATTTTTCAATAAAATGAGATATTTTCCTTTCCCTTTTAGATCATGAAATTTACTTGTGACTATTTTAGTAATAAATTAAAGGCTAGATGATAATAAAAATAATTACTGGGGCGGGCATTAGGTGATATTTCAATAGAAAAGTCATTTTCATCTCTTGAAGATCTACCATAGCTATAAAAAAAATGGAAATAGTCAGAATTCATGTGTATTACCTTCACTGACTTTTAATTTATGTCTACATAGCAAAAAAATTAAAAAATTAAAGTGGAGATTATATAATTTTTCTGTTAATATAACTTAAAAGTTAATCTGTCTATATTAGTAACATTAGCTGAATAATTCTCAAATATCCTTTCTGTTCTGTGATATATGGAGTCAGATTTATAAAATTTTGAGTCAATTTCCCAACTTTGTCTTTTCCTAAATCTGATGGTGAAAAAAAATGACTGACAGTATTTTAATTTAAATGAAAAGTTCTGTTCTGTGGTAATGTCAAGAACACTATTTTTCATTTTTATGAAATCACATTCTTCATAAAAATGAAAAATAGTATTAGAATATGTTATTAAAACTACCATTTTCTGTACAGGACTTGATGTAGAATTAATTAGCCAGTTTAGCACCAGATTATACTTAGAAGTCTAATTCTAAATTAGTTGGCAAGATTTGATTCTGCTAGTATGTTTTTTCCTTTTGTTTTTAACTATTTGAATATCAGCCAATGAATAAAAATCATTATTTGTTGCTGAAGAATCCTTCCTAGACCTATTCTTCTTTTTCCTTAAAAATTAGAATTTTTGTGGATTTAGAGAACTGCAGGCCTTATGACTGAGTGATTTCCTGATTCCCTGTAAGTTCTAGAGAAGAAGCAGAAGCTCACTCAACAGTCACCAACGTACTGGCTGAGTGATATGCTTTAGAGTTTATGTTCAAATAATAATGAGAACACGTTTATCCTTCTGGTATTTCCTTTCCATTTCTGTCCTAAAATCCACAGATGCCATTAACTTGAAAGGAAAAAATATTAGTTGTTATTGGAGCAATGGTAAGCGGACTTGCCTAAGAAGTGTGAAACAGGTGACTCACCAACTTAGCAAATGTTGGGTGAGTGAGTACAGTGTAAAGGCGAGATGCACACAAAAGCTTTAACATAGTGGCAACTCAATAATTTTTCACAGATTTATTCATGTATGTCTTAAGCAAAATAGAAAATTTCTGGCTAGTGATATCTTAATCTCTAGAATTATTTTTTAAGCATAGCTTATTTTTATGTTTATAATAAAAATAAACTTTGGTTATATCCATTGACTTCAGAGTATTTTAGAGCAAACATATGCATTACTAGCAAACATATCCTAATTGTATTGTTTGTTTGGAATATTGCTTTATAAATCTGAGAGGTGTCCTGGGAAGGACAGAGTATAGTTATTGGTTTGCAGAGTGACCAGGGGACTTGGAACTAATCTGACACAATCAAGGACACTTCTAAAGAAGTGAGATAATTGAAACATGTGCACAACGACAGCGCTCAAGATATGTTTGTTATTACTATTACCATTTTTTTTTTTGAGACAGAGCATCAAGCTGTCACCCTGGATAGAGTGCTGTGACATCACAGCTCACAGGCAACCCCCAATTCTTGGGCTCAAGTGAGTCTCTTGCGAGTCTCTTGCCGCTGCCTCCCAAGTAGCTGGGACTACAGGCACCCGCCACAACACCCAGCCAGTTTTTGGTTGCAGCCGTCATTGTTGTTTGGCGGGCCTGGGCTGGATTCGAACCTGCCAGCTCAAGTGTACGTGGCTGGCGCCTTAGCCCATTGAGCCACAGGTGATACTTTTCTAAAGAGAAGAAGAGTATTCTGGAGGCTATTGTTTCTACAGAAGGAAAAGTTACACTCTAACAAAGACAGAAAAATGTGTACAGAGAGCGAGTCAAAGAGGGTGAGGTTAGGGAATAATGTATGTTTTATTATCGAATGTCAATATCACTAAGAGAAATGTCAAAAAAAGGTATTTCTATGCATCAGAAACTAAGCTAAACTTATGCATATTATCTTACTTAATCACTATGAGACCAATTAATTATTTCCATTTTAACAGATAAATGAAGGCAGCTGATCATTTTGCCCCAGATTACCTGATGATAAAGGGACGAGATCTGATTTAAATCCAGGCAGTACCTGGGTGCCTGTAGCTCAGTGGCTAGGGCCCCAGCCTTGTCCACCGGGGCTGGCAGGTTTGAACCTGGTTTGAACATAGCTGGGTATTGTAGGGGGCACTTGTAGTCCCGGCTACTTGGGAGCCTGAGGAAGGTAATCACTTAAGCCCATGAGTTTGAGGTTGCTGTGGGCTGTGAAGCCACACACCCTACTCAGGGTGACAAAGTGAGACTGTCTCAAAAAATAAGTAAATAAATCCAGGCAGCATTCTGAAGCTATAGCTGGGTTCTTACCACTTGACTATAGCAGGTGTGTACATGTACGAAAGAGAGAGAGAGAGATGTGATTGAGAGGACTATATGAATATATAGAAATATATATGTTACATATACATATATGCATTGCAAAGAGGTGGCCAATATGTAAATAATATTTTGTAAAAAAATTTTGTAATGAATAGTTTACAAATAAAGGTACATTTAGCTACAATTTCCCATTTTCCCTATGTATGGTGACTTTATGAGCAACCTTTGGGACATCCTGTATCATAACTTTTATACGTAACTCAAAAATGTCTGCAACCACTTGAAGAGACACTTGAAGTGTCTTAGACAGCTGAGGTTGAGATGCCAATGTGGGAATCCAGCATCAGTTATTTTAAATGATTTCTTTGAAATCAGTGACTACAATCACTTTTCACTAACTAACTGAAATGGAATCCAACCATGCTACTTTTTCTGCAGTTTCTCCCTCCTCCCATCATCCACCTGCTCCAGTCTCTCTGGCCATGGAGCCTTTCAGCCTCCTTTCTACCTGCCCGCAGCCCCCTATTGACTGCTCCTGGCTGTGCACTCTTTTGGATTTCATGGTTGGCTCACCCATGGCTGCAGCCCCTAGTGGCAGCTCTAGGTGGTACATTCCAGTGCACAGTTGGACCACCCAGGCCTGCAGCCCCCTAGTGGCTGCTCCTGGGGATGCTTGCCTGTGGATTTCACAGTGGGACTACCCAGGCCTACAGCCCCCTGTTGGCTGCTCCTGGCTGTGCACTCCTGTGGATTTCACAGTGAGACCACCCAGGCCAGCAGCCCCCTAAAGGCTGCTCCTGGCAGTGCACTCCTGTGGATTTCACAGTGGGACTACCCAGGCCTGCAGCCCCCTAGTGGCTGCTCCTGGTGGTGCACTCCTGTGGATTTCACAGTGGGACCTCCCAGCACCTGACTACTCTTGCGTTTGTCTCTAAGTCCTAGATGATGCCTCAGTATCTCCCCAGAATACAATTATCCTCTTCCTATATTTTCTCAAAGATGGTTTATTACCCCTCATTTTGTTTCCTTACAATTTTAACCTCTATTGCACTGCCATAATGGTCTATATTATTTTTATATATTTGTCTCCATCATTAAACTGAGGCCCTGGATCCTCACACACCCATAGCAGCTCATTGTGTGAGTCATTGCGTGAGAAATGCTTTCCAAGCAACAAGAGCAAATATCCAAAGATTTTGGAACTATAATATTTTGCAGAGTCAGTAGAGGACCCTTTGAGAGAGCTTCAATGCTTGAGTAACATTAACAAAGGCATTAAATTACCTTTAAAAGGTTTTAAAAGAGTTAAAAGTAATTTAGCCAAGAGAATAGGAAATCTTACATGAAGGTCATTTTAAGGTCCTATTGCAACATGAAATTTGTGAAAAGAAAAAAGATCAGAATTTTCAGAATATTAATGGCATTAATGAACATTTTATATTAGAGAGGAAAGTGAAGGCCAATTTAATAAACCATAAAATTGGCAAAGTTTCTGGAAACTTTGCAGTATTTAGTTACAAGTTTTGTGCCAATGTTATTAATTCAAAAAGCTAATGTAGATGTTGAAATTTGCAGTAAAAAGAAAGGACATACTAAAATTTTGCAGCAGAAGCTGTCATTAAACTTACGTTCAAGTCCAAAATTCATAGCCAGAACAGTGGCCCAGAGTCCTCCCTCATCTGGGCTGGTCCCACCCCCCCCCACTCCCTCTGGACTTCTGGACTCTCCCACTTGCTCTGGGTTGTCCTCAGTGGATCTGTCCCTCTCTCTGAAAGGACACCATTCCCCTCTGCATTGAACATCCATCCTCTACTCATCTTCCCACCGCTGTAGAAGGTTACTTCCTAAAGAACATTGTTCTGGCTCCCCAGTGTATTTTGGCACAATATCACATTATTCTTTTTTTAAAATGGCATCTGTCATAGTTTGTACTGACATATTTTCTTTGGGGTTATTATCTGTTGCTGTCTTCCCTAGACATTGTGAGTACCAAAGTTGCAGAACAGAACATTGAAACTTGCTTATCACTGGATTATATTCCCCCAAATGGTGTGCATCTGTTTTTTCCTCCCTTCCGACAGAGTAGGAAAATCAGTACCTACAAAGACAGTTTACTGCCCTCTCAGTGTCCTGAGCACTGCTATGGCAGCGTCAGAGCTGAATTCTACAACATGGAGGCACCTGCCTTTCCTTAGCTCCCTCCCAGCAATTGTAAAAATCACAGTGAGAAAAGAGAAAAGTAGTCATTATTTCTAAAAGTTGGCAAAGCAGAGAATTCCATCTAACATTTGGCAGTTTAGATACCTAGATACTAAAAATGATTAAAGATATCAATGATTAACCTTTTGACAAGTTTTAGTGTACTGCATATATGGAGTTGTCAACTGCTTAATGATGGGGTATTTTTTGATAAATACTGCCCTGGGTCCTCATTCCATTGTTTTTGTTTTTTGAGACAGAGTCTTATTATGCCGCTCTCAGTAGAGTACTGTGGCATCATATCTTATGGCAACCTCAAACTCGTGGGTTAAATTGATACTCTTGCCTCAGCCTCCCAAGTAGCTGGGACTACAGGCACCTGCCACACCACCAATCTATTTTTTAGGGATGGGGGGTCTCACTTTTGCTCAGGCTGGTCTTAAACTCCTGAGCTCAAGTGATCCACCCTGCCTCAGAGTGCTGGGATTACAGGCATGAGCTACCGTACCCAGACGTGATTCCATCATTGTGTGAACATCATCGTATTGACTTAAACACATAGATGGCAGAGCCCACTACACACCTGCCCTGTGTGACTCAGCCTGTTGTCCCAGGCTACAGCCCTGAACCTATTCCTGTGCTGTGAGCAGTAGGCTTCTAACCATAGAGCAACAATATGTATTTGTGGATATAAACATGCCTGACACAAAGGCACAGTAAACACACAGTATGAAAGATAAAAGTGGTTCACCTATACAGAGCACTCACTGGGAATGGAGCTTGAGTACTGCAGGTCGCTCTGGGTGAGTCAGTGAGTGAGCGCGGAGTGAGCGGGAAGCCGTGGGCACTGCTGTGTGCTGCTGTAGACGTTATAAACACTGAACACTAAGTGTATTTAATTTATTTTAAAAATATTTTTCTTTCTTCCATAATAAAGTAACATCAGCTTCCTATAAACTTTTCCTTTATAAACTTTTTCCTTTTTTAACTTTTTTTTTTTTTTTTGGTAGAGACAGAGTCTCACTTTATCGCCCTGGGTAGAGTGCTGTGGCATCACACTGCTCACAGCAACCTCCAGCTCTTGGACTTAAGCGAGTCTCCTGCCTCAGCCTCCCGAGTAGCTGAGACCTTTTTTAACTTTTTGACACATTCATAATAATACTAGACGAAAACACAAATGCATTATATAGATATACATGAATTTTTCTCTTTTTATTCTATAAGCTTTTGACCTATTTTTAAATTTTTATTTTTTTTTAACTTTTTAAACTTTTTAATTTTTTTAAATCAAGATGAAAGCACACACATCAGCCTAGGCCTACACTGGGTCAAGATTATCATCACCATCTTCCACCTCCACATCTTATCCCACTGGAAGGTCTACAGAAGCAGTAAGGGGAATGAAGCTGTCAGCTTATATGATAGCAGTCCCTCCTGAAATACCTCCTGAAGGACTTGCCTAAGGCTTTTCTGCAGTTAACTTTAACTTTTTTTTGAGACAGGGCCTCGCTCTGTGCTGGAGTGCAGTGGTGCCATCACCGTGATCTTACCTTCCTGCAGCTGCAATGCCTGGGCTCGAGCCATCCTCACACCTCAGTCTCTGGGGCGGCTGGACCTGCACTCACACTCCACCCAGCCTGGCTATTATATTTTTAAATTTTTGTTTATTTTATGTAGAGGTAGCGTCTCACTATGATATTCATGCTGATCTCCAACTCTTGGCCTCAAGTGAGCCTCTTGCCTCAATTTTAACTTTATTTTGTATTAAGTAGAAAGGGTACTGGGTTGTGCCTCTGGCTCAATTTAGTAGGGTGCCGACCCCATATACTGAGGGCAGCAGGTTCAAACCCAGCCCCAGCCAAACTGCAACCAAAAAAAGAAAAAAAAAAAAATAGCCGGGCGTTGTGGCAGGCGTCTGTAGTCCCAGCTACTCAGGAGGCTGAGGCAAGAGAATTGCCTAAGCCTAGGAGTTGGAGGTTGCTATGAGCCACAGCACTCTACCAAGGGTGACAAAGTGAGACTCTGTCTCTAAAAAAAATAAAAAGTGGAGGGGTACACTCTAAAACAATGACAAAGGGTGGTGCCTGTGGCTCAGCGAGTAGGGCACCGGCCCCATATGCCAAAGGTGGCAGGTTCAAACCCAGCCTCGGCCAAACTGCAAAACAGAAAAATAGCCAGGCGTTGTGGCGGGCGCCTGCAGTCCCAGCTACTTGGGAGGCTGAGGCAAGAGAATCGTCTAAGTCCTGGAGTTGGAGGTTGCTGTGAGCTGTGACACCACAGCACTCTACGGAGGGTGATAAAGTGAGACTCTGTCTCTACAAAAAAAATAAAAAAATAAAATGAAATAAATAGAACAATGACAAAAAGTACAGTATAGTAAATATATGAAACAGTAACACTCGTTATCAAGAAGTATGACATACTGTGCTAAATAGAACAATGACAAAAAGTACAGTATAGTAAATATATGAAACAGTAACATTCGTTATCAAGAAGTATGACATACTGTGCATTGCAATTGTATGTGCTGCACTTTTATCTGACTGCTGTGCAATAGTTGTATCAACATGGATACCTGAGTGATGCTTTTTACTGCAATGTGAGGATGACTACCGTGTCACCAGGAGGTAGAAATTTTCAGCTGCATTGTAATCCTGGGGGGCCAGCACTGTCCGTGGGGTCAGTGGGGGGCCACACATCCACAGCTGGTGCAGGGCCACGTCTCAAAGGCCATGCCTCACATACGACACTAGGATATCCCATTTCATAAATTCTTGCTGCATTTTCTTCTCATTTTGACATCTACTAAATTGGAGTGCACATACATTTGTGAATCTTTTAGTTAAAAACTTGTGGTAAGACCCAGAAATTGTCAGTGTCAAAGTCTTTCTGACCCACTGAAATAGAGTTACAAGGAAGGTAAATACACTTTTTTTTTAAAGCAATATAATTGCTGTAGCTGAGTTAGACTCATTTACTTTATAGTTCTCTCAGATAGAAGTATTTTGATGATTCCTTAAGTGCTTCAGAAATCAATTCAATTAAAACCTAGGATGCTTATGATGCTCTTTAAAATTTGCAAACACATTCACAAGAATTATTTAATTTCAAGATCTTGACAGCTCTGGGAAGAGCAGAGATTGTGTGTCCGCCCTTTGTGCTGTAATTAAGCTGAGTCTCCTGTGTTCAACGCTGTGGTAGTTGTGTTGCTAGGCAGAGTTGAAGCCAGAAATTCTAACTTCTAATTCATGGGACTGCTCCAGTGGGAAGACAGAGAAGTGATGTGCTAGCTGAGGACTCGGAGGCCTGGGGTCTTGATTGCTGTGACCATTTTTAATGAAGACTCAGTGATTCATAGATGGTTCGTTTTTTTACCTTGGCATCCACCCCTTGCTCCAGTTAGGAATAGCGGTGTTAGCAGTGAAGGGGATGGGGGTGTGTCAGCCTTTGTAACTCCAGGTTTTCACCAGGACAGTGACCTGCTGGACCGGCGGAAACACTGCTTCACTGTGCAGTCTGAGACCGGTGAGGACCTCTACTTTTCCGTGGAACTAGACTGTGACCTCGCCCAGTGGGAAAGAGCCTTCCAAACAGCAACTTTTCTAGAAGTGGAACGGATCCAGGTGAGGGTGTGTGTGAAGGTAACAGCTGTGACTCCCAGAGATACGTGAGCAGTGCATTAGAGTTCTAACAAACTCAAAGTGCTATGAAAACAGTTCTGTGAGCCCTGACATCCTTCCCAAATACAGAGGGTGCAAAAAAATGTACATTCATCTTAAGAAGGGAAAAATGTATTATCATTGTAATATTCAAGTCACATTTGATCTCTGCAATTACAAGAGATACAAGATGCAGCATGTAAGATAACAAAACTTGTCAGTATATATTGAGTATTGCAATTTTAATACAGGTATTTTCTCTTCTTAAAATGCATACACATTTTTTGGCACCCTCTGTGTGTTCCATGATTAGCCATTGTTGTTAAATGACTAGTAATACAGCTCTGGATTTTAATTAACTTTAATTAATTTTAATGTTTTCATAATTTGATCTTTCTAGGCCATTTCCTACTCCTCACTAAAACTATATTCTAATTTTAATTAGACACTGCTTTGATTTTAATCTAATATACAAAATGCTCTGATTTAATTGTTTACAAGGACATTTTCTGCTCTCCAAACAGGACTACTTAATTTCCAACCTGTCAGCTTTGTTCACTCGTAACGCCTTTTCTCCCAGAAAGTTTTCCCCTTGACTCTGCCCTTCAAAAATACAGTGTTGGAGACTTTTTCAAAAGGTCTCATCATCCACAAACATGTCCCTGACATCCAAGTGCCCTGCCCGCTGAGTCCCACGCCCCTTTCACAATGGCCCTTCAAACTCTTTCCTCCTCCCACTGTTGAACACACGGTCACTTTGTCCTGTGTCGTGGGCCTGCTGGTACGCTCACTGTGGCTTGTATTGGAACGATGTGCGCTTGCTGTTCCTTTGACTAAGTCAGGGGTGGCTTGGGATTCATTCTGCAAATCACAAGTGTCCAGCAGATTATTTCTGATTTATAGACGCAGTACGGTGTTGTTATCTGATCTATGGACCTTACTCTCATTTCATCAATTGACCTATTGTGTCCTTCATAGCAAAAGGGAAAATTTATGTTTTCTAGACTAGCATCCAATTAAAGATTATGTTGTCTGGTTTCCTCAGTTTCCTTTAATCTGAAGCAATCCCTTTGTCTGTCTTTCATGACGTTGACTGTTTTGAAGAGTACAGGTTAGTGACTTTGTGAAATGTTACTTAACATCAAGTTGGCTATTGTTCCTTCACGCATATGATATAATGCTGAACTTAATAGGAAAAATTCAACGCATTCTACTAAATGTGTTATAAACCTGGCATTTTCAGATTTGAAAATGGCAAACAATTAAGTCTAAATTAGAACAAAATTATATAGCCTTGAACATTCCTAATGCTGATAATAGTTTTAATAAAGTACTGATGGGTGAATCGCAAGTATAGCAGATGTTCATTTGTTAAAAAAAACAACTGCTCTTCAAAATGGACTTTTGAGGCCCATGAACTATGTTCTCTAGTCTGCGTTTTGGAAAAATTTAACTTAAAGTGGATAATTTGGTATTCTTATAATGTTCCTATGCAAATTAGGCTTAAACACGTAAATATGGCTTTTTAGTGAAGGCAACTTGATGCATTTAATCATGATTGCAGTTAGACTGCCATTCAATCATTATATTTTATATGCAGTGTTGTAAAAATAAAAGCAATATAAACATAAGCATGAAAGATTTGCTTAAGATATATAAATATCTCTCACCTTGTATGTATATCACAAGTATTTTCATCATTTGAATCTCACTATGGTTTGATATTAAATGCAAATAAAATGTATCATGTTGTATATAAACCCTAAGTTTTTATTTTATATTTGATTAATATCCTCTTTTTTATATTTCAGTGTCCGTATTCATTAGGCATCACAAAATGTTTATTACATATAAGTAAAGTTATAATCTAATCTCAGTGTGGAAAGTCATCAGTTGTTGATTTGTGAAGAATCAGTGTTTTTATACAAATAAGCAGGCAAGTGGTAAACGGCTTTGGAAAATAGATTGTGCCATATGAAAGAACATCCAGAGACTCCTAAGATCAAAATATCTCCTTTTGCCTCTATTACCGATCTGCATTTGTGTGCCTGGGAGTCTGTTTTCATAATATCCGTGGAATTGATATGCTGAGAATTTAACTACAGCATTAATCTGTAGAAATGGTTTCTTTTGATTTAATGAAATATGGTGTTATTTGGCTTAACATAATCTTGCTCACACCTAAATATTTTTATACCAGTTTAGCTGCCAGCGTAGCAGAGAGAGAGGTACAATGTAAAGAATTAGAGCAGGATTGGAAACGTGTCCCTATGTGTCCTTTGACAAGTCACAAAAAACTTGACAAAAAGCAGCTGCCCTCAGCTTCTGTCTCATTAGCATTAGGATGTTGATAATACCATCTTCTTCACACAAGTATTGTTAGTGTTAAGTTAGATGTTGCATGAACTGCTTATTACAGGAGCTGCCACAGTCTTTGATATTGAGATGCCACTAATCGTTGGAGAAGTAACAGCCCTTTCTGTTCTGTCTAGTGCAAGACCTACGCCTGTGTGCTGCAGAGCCATCTGATGGGGCTCACGATCGACTTCAGCACGGGCTTTATCTGTTTTGATGCTGCAACAAAGGTAATGTGTTCGGGTCAGCTTTGAGAAGTGTGCTGTGAGCATTCTGATTCACCAGCAACTGAGATACACTGAATTCCTCCTGGCATTTTAATAGGTTCTCAGTCGTCTAATTTAAGATCCTCATTTTTGTAATGGAAGGTAAATTATCGTTCAGCTGGTTTATGGAAAAAAGTTTGAATTTTTAATAAAACAAAGGTAGTATAACAAAACATTATAGCAATGTTAAAATTGATCTCTATCAAACTATTTAGGATATCTTATTTGCTAACGGTGTGCATTCATAATTGAGGGGATGTTTTCTCCCCTGAAAACAATTTTAAAAAGGTGTTCTTTTATGATGATTCTGCATCAACAGCTACAACATAAAAATAAGGAAAAACGTGTTTTCTAGTCATAGCAGCTGATATTTTAGAATTATATCTTGGTGGGATTTGAAGTCTGAAGTTCCTACCAGTGAGTGCAATCCTTACAAACACCTGACTTAATGAGGTTGTGCAAAGCTGACAGGTGCCCTTTGCATGGTTAGATGTCTCCGGGAGAGACACACATTGGCGGGGAAGGTGCCTTCTCAGCCAGTCACATCTAGAAAATCCTATCCTTGGTGATTATGAAGTGGCACATCAAAGCATTGCAAATCATCATCATCATCATTATTTTAATTGGAAGTGATATTAAAGCTCAACTGACCCCCATTCAGCTGGTCACCTCCTCCCCATAGCTGCTATAGTTTCCAAGTCAGGGCTCTGGTCACAGAGAAGGCGGCCTCTTCCCTCTCTTGATAGACATTGATTCCATAGATAAACTCCACTTTCCACTCTATCAATGTATGGCCTGAAATGTAAATTGGCTAATTTTTTCCTTATCATTAGTCTTAAGGAATAATGAGTAATTTCCTACTTGGACATACATGTTTTACCTAGAACTGAAGGCTTATGCAGGATTTTCTAAAGCGAATGTCAACAAAATAAGACAGTGATACACACGGGAAGCAGGGACAGTACAGGGGACCGTGGGCAGTGTTGTCATTTTGGGAAAGGTGAGCATCCGAGGTGGGTCCAGATGCTCAGAGGCCTGGCTATTCTTTGTGACTCAACGGTCAAGATTACCCTGCACGAGTTAATATTACTTCAAGATGGCCAATACTTTATTTTACTTTAACATTGTGAAATTAAATAGCACAGATATGCTGGTCATACTTGGCAATCTGGCCTATCACCTTTGCATGGACACCAAAAGAAATTTCCGGTGACACTGTCTCTTTTGATTACACTGAACTGGGATTGTCATAAACTTTTTCTAATACTAAAGACTTTCTCTTGATTCAAATACTCATCAAATCAGGATAAGCGTGTGAGTGTTACATTAATAAATAAATTTAGAAATAAACTGATTGAATCGAAGTTGAAATATAACTTGGAAAAGAAAAAAAATCATTGCCAAGATTGTCACCAAACTCTATGGCATCAATGTGAAAGAGGCTCATGGTTGTAACTGAGAAGGAAACAAAAGAATTCATCTGAACACATTTCTCAGCAAGTCTATTTTGAGTTTAAGTTGGTATAACCCAAGTCAATGCTGATGTTCCTTTAGTGTGGCATATAAGGGGAAAACCATGACACCAGTGCCCTCTCCAACACACCTGTCTACTTCTGCCCTGAGTGTGTCAGGAATGAGTGACTCAGCAAGGGAGTCTGAGGAAATGGCTGTGGGGGAGTCAGGGGAAACTTGCCCTTCCCACAAAAGTTTGCTGAGACATCAACTCACAGAGCAGTTAGGTTTAGGGAGAGGCGTATCTATCATACGCATGGGAAGGATCACAGAGCCAGTGCCATGTATCCAGGGGGTCCAGAAACTTCCACCCCCATTTTGTGGGGGGAGTATGAAGAAGAGAGGTAATAATTTTGTTTTGGGGAAATAAATGTTTACTAGGGAGGATGTTTGGATAGGGGAGACAGGTTGACCTGTAAATGATTCTCTTTGCAAATTAAATTACCCTAAGAGACAGTTATTATGTTAAAATGGTCTGGCTGGTCAGGTTGCATTCTTGATCTTCTTTCCTGGAAACCTCTTGGAGGGAAGGGAGGCCCATTGGTCTTTTTGATGGTTCTGTCTGGTTTTTGTGGGTAGAGGGAGCACCCTTCCAGGACCCGCTGGTCTCTAAGGGCCTGAATTCAAAATACTCTTTATGCCCAGAATCCTCTTTACACCCAGTTTCTAAGGTCCTGAATTCAAAATACTCTTTACACCCAGGAGTCATATTTTGGGTGAAAGTTCCTAAACTCCTTCATTATGATGCAAACTACTTACTATGAAACGTGAGTTTAGTTCAGGTTAAACTTGACACTCAGGAAAAAGAATAGACTCTCCGGAGTCACCATTGTTATCTCCCTGTCTTCTGATTCCATCATTGGAGGCATCTAATTCAAAACAATCTGACCTTCAGGAGAGTGTGGAAGGAGTATATACACATAATGCAGAGGGCTGTAGTACCCAGAGGGCCACTTGGACAGTTAAAGTGCGAGCTGTTGATAATTATAACAGGACAGCAGGACAACAGCCAGAGAGAGTCCTGGGCACACATCTGCGCCCACCTGACTGCAAGAAGCTTGCCCCACTTCACTAAGGGAGCCGACAAGTAATCTTTAACTATAAAAAGGGCGATTGTTATATGTAAATTCAAATGTCTTCTAACATTTCACTAAGAGAATTAAATAATATCTAGGGAATTTAAGTGATGCTCATGCAGAAAGTATCCTTAAGAATGCACTGAAAGTCCGGCCGAGTTGTGAAATGTTTGTCTGCAGGGGTGTCGTAAGTATGGACTGGATTCCTGTCATCTGTGGACACACATCGGAGGGCAGACAGGTCAGTGTTGGGTGCCTCAGAGGACGTCACGGAAGTCACCTTGAGATAGGAAAGAAAAATTATTCAGACCAATGTCTGTAAGTGAGGAAGGACATAACATTTGAGGGCAGAGGAGATGAGAGGTCAACTTTGTGGATAATTCAGATCCTATTATGAAAGAAGTCCTGTTAAAGAATTTGGATGTAATCCTAAGAGTCTTCGAAGTGTTTGAGAGGAGGAAAGAAATGATCAGATGTGCGTTTGACAGTATAAAACTAGTGGAAGAACTCACGGGAGCCTGACACAGCCCAGATCACACACCCTCCAGCTCTGCCCTCCGTGGCATCCACCTCTCCACGATGTTCTAAAAAACCCGTGTGCGTGAACGGCAAGTCCAGAGGAAAACAGTGATGCAAAAGGAGGCTGAACACAGGTTCACGGTGTCTCCACAGCACTAAGAGAGACTCAGTGGACTGACACTGAAAGTTCAAGGAGGGACCAGGAGAGTCCACGCTGGAGAAATAAACTGGCCCACAAAGTCAGGGGCTGGGGCTTGGTTGACACAGATCTAATTTCTACCTTGCGAAGATCGTCTGGCAGAGACACAGAATCCACTGATGATTGCGGCAAGACTAAATTAATGAACAGTTATGTTTCCCAGGGATGTCTTATAAGAATAACTTTTAAACTTTTAAAACCATGAAATTCTATAAAAACAAATTGGGGGCTGTACTTTTTGTCTGTATGACACAGATAAACTGGAGATCTTATGGTTAAATCCAGGACGAAGGCTTTGCCACCACTCACGCCTTGTCTGTGGCAGTGCAGGAATCGCGGGCTCCAGCCTAACTGGAGCGCTAGGAATATTCCTACTTTGTAAATGCACCTTGCAGTGGATGGAGCAGCATAAATCTTGACTCTTGAACCTGAGTAAAACTATTGCTCAAAGCACTGCTCTTTCCCTGTGGAGTGGGTGGGGAGTCTGGAATCACTAAGTTCCTTAAGATTATCATAGTGTGACAATTCTTATTTTTTCCCAATGTTTTAACAGTTGAAATTGAGAAATGCCAGAATTCTTAAAGAGGCTCCCTTGCTTCAGAATACCTATGAGGCAGTACTGACACATAGGATGCTAAAAAGATATCTTTTTAACTATGAAGGGCTAACAGATCAATGAAGATAATAACTCTGAAGTAAAATAGCAACATTCTAGTGAATCAGCTCTATTGCATTAGAAGCTATTATGATAATGTTATGTTTCTTCTTGTCTCCATTAATAATCTACATTGAAGGAAAATTGAAGGCATTATTATTGGGGAAATGTAAAACTCACGTACATGTATGGCGACCTTCATTTTAGGAATTTACATTCTGTGTAAGTTCTGCAACGTCAAACTTTTGCTCTCAAGAGATCCTCCTGCCTCAGCCTCCCAAGTAGCTGGGACTATCGGGGCCTGCTAGTTTTTCTATTTTTAGTAGAGACAGGCGTGTCACTTGCTCAGGCTGATCTCCAAGTCCTGAGCTCAGGTGACCGACCCACCTCGGCCTCCCAGAGTGCTGGGATTACAGGTGTGAGCTGCCACACCCGAGGGCCCAGCCTGTTGTAACATTTAAAGAAAAATTGTGTGGAAAGTGTGTTGCACAGTAAGAGTCAATGTAACCCTAAAGTGAAATCATTTCCTTCCAGTTTTTGAGATTTTCACTATAAAATTAGAGGACTGCCTTCTATTCCCAAATAATTGCGATTTGGCTTCATTCCCGGAATTCTGTGACTCGGGAGGATTCCGTGCTTTACACGTGAGCACACGACTCTGGCTCAGCTCACATTTACTCTTCATGCAAATCTCCATCCAGAAACACATTTATTTATTTATTTTTATTTATTCAGTTTTTAAATTTCAGATTGACATGAGAGCACACATGTTTAGGCTACACTGTTTTCATTTCTAAGGTGAAGTTCAAGTTGTGGGCGAGCCCTTCACCCAGGACGGGCTGAACTTCCTCCCATGGTGCACATTTGGTGAGCTCCCCCGATCACTCTCCCCTCTCCCCCCTTCTGCCACCTTTCCCCTCATCCTCTGTGCACTAAACTTGTGTTTTTCTTTCTTGTGAGTGTGTACTTGTTTATATATTGCTTTCATATTAGTATTGAGTACACTGGATACTTTTTTTTTCCTATTCTTGAGATACTTTACAAAGAAGAATATTTCAAATCATCCAGGTAAATACAAACGATGTTAAGTCTCCATCTCTCTATGGCTGAATAGTACTCCGTGGGGTACTTGTATTTTCCTTAGGAATCTGACTTAGGTGTCCCTTATTCGACAGAAGATAATTGCAGACACTCATCTCACGCAGCACAATATAATGCAATTGAATCTGACAGAGATAGTAACTCTAATCTCTTTGTCCAGACGTAAGCACCATCCAAAAATGCAGAATCAATTCCATGAGAGAAAACCAATATATTGATGAATATAATATCACCAAAAGAAATAAATGCAAATGTAAGCTTTTATCCAATGTATGCTCTTTGGATATTTCTTGTTTTATCCCTTTGTCTTCATTCAAATTTACAGTCATAAAATTAACATATAGTTGAAGGTCTGGATTTAATGAAAAATGTAATAAATTAAATACAAAGACACAGTGAGGATAAAATAAATGTACATGAATTCAGAGAATGAATGAGAAGCATGAAAATATGGAAAAATCATCTTTAAAAATTTGTTTTCTACCTTTTATAATGATTATAGAAATCAGCTCCTTACTATCTCTGGGGCTTGAACAGTAAAGGAAGTTGAGGGGGCATTCAAGGGGGATAGATTGTGCTAGGTCTTGAATTCTGAATTGGTTGCCTGTGCACATACGGTTCTAAAACTCTAAAACTCTACCCTGTGATCTGTACCTTCTGCTCTGTGTAAACAATACCTCAGTTAAAAAATATATTGATTTCATAATGTACATTGCTTAAGAAACTCCTCTTGCAGAATGATTTTACATTGCCGAAAGAATGTAACAAATATTTGGCATTTAAAGATAACAAATAAGCATTGCAATACTTAAAAAAAAAGTTTTCTAAAAAAATTTTTAAGCAGTTTTCAAGTGGGTTTCTCCCACATGTGACTGCTGGCCTCCTCCCTCACGAACAAAAGAAACAGAGTTACTCGTTAGAACAATATTTGCCTGGAATTCATTTCCAGGGGTGAAAGGTAAGATTGGTAGAGGCAGGAGATGGTCTGTGCACCTGGGCTTCTTGCCAAAGGAGAAGGTGAGACAAAAGGGACATGGAACTGTGGGGGGAAAACCTGAACCCTGCTTACCTGGGGCCCCCCGAGGGATGGGCTTGCAGATGGCATTGGCGCATGTTAGTCAAGGATCAAATTCCAGGTGGTTGGTGTTAGAGGAGGTATAAACAGATGGTACCTTCAAAGAATTTTTATTATAAATTTTAACATGTTCAATGTTATATGTAAACCCTATAGATTGATCTGAAGTCTTTTTTCACTCCATGTACCAAAATGTTCTACTTCCGTTTCTCTTAAAATGGTTAACAAACATAGTGTTTAATATACCTTCAGATGTAAAAGTGGCTTCAGTTTCCTAAAGAGGAATTTTTCTCAGGGGCAGGAGAGCAGTGAGCTGATAAGAAAACCTGATAAAGGACACAGTGGGAATTTGCGGGCTTATTTTTGTTCAGCATGGGAGCTTTCATTATCATTACTGCAAGTATGCTAACCATTTACATATTATTAATGAATTTTATATATATATATATTTATTTATTTATTTTATTTTCTGAGACAGAGCCTCAAGCTGTCACCCTGGATAGAGTACTGTGACATCACAGCTCACAGCAACCTCCAATTCCTGGGCTCAAGCGAGTCTCCTGCCTCTGCCTCCCAAGTACCTGGGAACACAGGCGCCCACTACAGTGCCTGGCCATTTTTTGGTTGCAGTCATCATTGTTGTTCGGCAGGCCCGGGCTGGATTCGAACCCATGAGCTCAGGTGTACGTGTCTGGCACCTTAGCCCATTGAGCCACAGGCGCCGAGCCAGGAATTATATTTTTGAATGGTCTGCATCTAAGGAACTCAGAGCTAAGGAAGGCTTTTGCTCTTTTCTTTTTTTATTGCTTTTCCCTTCCCACTGAAGTTCCATAGCTCACTGGCATTTCCAAGTTTTAAGCCAGTTGTAACAATAGATCTGCCTCAGATGAATAGCTTATGGGAACCTTTTTACTTACAGAGGGGAAGACGGCTTAAAATAGCAACAGCAGTATTATGAAAAACTGATGACTCAGAGCACACTGTTTGAATAAATCAGTAAATTACTTTCCTGGGTTTAGTGTCTTGTTCTAAATAGGCTCTGAGTTTCTCCTCTATTTTAAGGAAGGAGTCAGGCATTTGCAATAAAAGTTCACTTGTAATCATGCTCAATAAATGGGCCACTGATGTTTGGTTAGGAAAATAATTATAGAAAATCAAAGAGTCAGGTTAGAATAAAAGAAGAAATATGAAGCGTGGAGAATGACAGACGTGGTTTAGTTCCTACTTCTTCGCTGTGGGTGTTGTGAATATGGATGGCGTTTCTTTAATTGCATCATCTGAATAATGGCAACTCTAGCTATTGTTAGAGAGAGCGAATGAAAGAGCCAAGCACCCTATTATGCTCTAACAAATGACAAGGGTGGGACTCCACTGCAGGGATGCTGCAGACTCAGAATGCTTCTCACGCATGAAATGAAGCATTTTCAAATTACTGAAGATTAGTGCATGTGTCTCAGGAACGAGTAACAGGTTACTTACATGCCTCATTCCCTTCATATGAAATATTCTGCTTGATAAAATTTCAATATTTCATCTTCCACTGAACATGGGTTAATCATTTATAATCCTATGAAGCAAGGACTACTATCTGGTTAGGAAGATTGACCTCAAATTATAAACCCCAAATGGTGTCGCAGTCGAGCTTCTTTTGATACCATTAAAAAATAAAATGGATCTAATCCAGATAGTAGTTCATAAGCAATGATTAATGTCTGGAACTTACGTTTCTCTCAAATTCTCTGCTCATGAAGGTATTGATCGGTTTTGGTCCATGGTTCCTACAGTCTGCTCTCTGTCGCTGTCTTCCGCGACTCTTTGACTTGGGTGACTTGGGTGTCGGAAGTGCTGTCCGTCACCGTCTGCCCTCTCCGTCTTCCTTTGTAGCTTTTATGCATATTAGATGTTTAATCATATTTTTAAATACCAGATAAATTTCATATTTACCATTTCATATAATCACCCCACTTCTCCACATTTTGTGCCTCCAGCAAGGGACAATCACACAGTAAGGGTAAAGCAAAGCAAGTTTTACCCTCTGTAAAGTTCACTCTTTTTCAACGTATGTCTTCAGTCAGAATTAGACTGATGGCCTGTCGGTGGCTTGCAGGCAGCTCCATGAGGGTCCAGGGCTGCAGCTGTGGCCAGCCAGGCAGAGCTGAGGGAGAAGGAGCCAGCGGAGCTCAGACCGAGGGAACCAGTGGGAAGGGAAGGGAGAGTATCAGAAGGCTCTTCCAGATTTGTCAGGAAAAGACTTCCACAGGCAGCCATATTTGTAAAAGACCAGGCATTGAGAATGGAAGAGTTGGCAGCACCTGTGGCTCAGTGAGTAGGGCACCAGTCCCATATGTCACAGGTGGTGGGTTCAAACCCAGTCCCGGCCAAAAGCTGCAAAAAAAAAGAGAGAGAGAATGGAAAAGTTGTAAAATGAGTAGGTAAAAGAATATTTTTTTATATTTTAAATTAAATCATAACTATATACATCGAAGCATTTATGGGGTACAGTGTGCTGATTTTATATACATTTTGGAATGCTTACATCATACTGGTTCACACAGTCTTCACCTCACTTAATTATTGTGTTAAGACATTTATACTCTACTCTTAATAGATTTGCATATTTGCAATATGCACCACAGTTGTGGTTCCACCATTTACCCTCCCTCCTCCATCTTCCCCCCACTCCTGTCTGCCTCCTCTTCTCCCCTTCGTCTTGGGCTATAGTTGTGTTTTATCTTACATATGAAACTGTGGGTGACTATAAATTGGTTTCATAATAGTACTGAGTACATTGGCTACTTTTTCTTCCATTCTTGAGATACTTTACTAAGAAGACTATGTTCCAGCTCCATCCATGTAAACATAAAAGAAGTAAAGTCTCCATCTTTTTTGAGGCTGCATAATATTCCATGGTGTAAATATACCACAATTTATTAATCCATTCATGGGTTGATGGGCACTTGTTCTTCTTCCATGACTCAGCAATTATAAATTGAGCTGCAATAAACAATCTGGTACAAATATCTTTGTTGTAAAGTGACTTTTGGTCTTTAGGATATACACCTAGTAGGGGAATTACAGGATTGAACAGTAGATCTACTTTTAGATCCCTATGCATTTTCCAAACTTCTTTCCAAAAGGAGCATGTTAGCTTGCACTTCCACCAGCAGTACTGAAGTATTCTCTTTTCTCACATCCATGCCAATATCTGTAGTTTGGGGATTTTGTTATGTGGGCTACTCTTACTGGAGTTAGATGATATCTCAAAATGGTTTTGCATTTCTCTGAGATTAAAGATGATAAGCATTTTTTCATGTGTAGGCCATGTGCCTGTCTTCTTCAGAGAAGCTTCTGTTCAAGTCTCTTGCCCACAATGAAATGGATTCACTTGTTCTTTGCTTATTAACAAGTTTGAGTTCTCTGGGGATTCTGGTTATGAAACCTTGTCAGAAACATAACCTGAAAATATCTTCTCCCATTCTGAAGGCTGTCTACTTGCTTTACTTACTGTGTTCTTGGCTGTGAAGAAGAAGCTTTTTAGTTTGATCAGATCCCAGTAATGTATTTTTGGTACTACTTCTGTTACCCAGGGTGTCCTCCTCATAAAGTATTGTCCCAGGCCAATTACTTCAAGTTTTTCTTCTGCACACTCTCCAAGTATCTTTATAGTTACATGTCTTAAGTTTAAATCTTTTATCCAGTGAGAATCAATGTTTATTAATGAGGAAAGGTGTGAGTCCAGTTTCAGTCTTTTATAAGTTACCAACCTATTCACTCAGCACCATTTGACAAATAGGGAATCTTTCTCCCAATTTATGTTTTTGATAGGTTTATCAAAGATCAAATGATAATAAATGGCTGGGTTTATGTCTTGGTTCTCAATTCTGTTCCATACATCTGCCTCTCTATTTTAGTGCCAGTACCATGCTGTTTTGATCACTGTTGATTTGTAGTATAGTCTGAAGTTTGGTAGAGTGAGTCCTCTTGATTTGTTTTTATTTCTAAGTAATGTCTTGGCTATTAAAGGTTTTTTCTGATTACACATAAAATGAAGTATTTTTGCCAGATCTTTAAGGTATGACAGTGGTGAAACTCTGAGAAAAGAAATAGCTGATGATGTTAACAAATGGAAAAAAATACCATGCTCATGGCTGGGAGGAATCGACGTTGTTAAAATGTCCATACTACTCAAAGCAATATACAAATTTAATGCAATCCCTATTAAAGCAGCACTAAAAGAATATTTCAAACAGAAGGTACAGAAACTGTTAAACCAGAGGCATGATTTGTTTTTTTTCAGAAACATAAAGGGGAGGGAGGAGGGGGAAGAGAACAAAATTCGTATTGCTTTATAGAAAATGAATTCATATCAACCTGCTCATCTTCCTTTATTCTATGATATTATTTTAACATTTAATGTTCACTTTAAAGAATCTAAATTAAGTGTATTTTTAAATATTTTATATCAGAACTGGGTTTAGTGGTTCATGCTTATAATCCCAGGACTCTGGGAGGCCAGGATAGGTAGATTGCTTAATCTCAAGAGTTCGAGACCAGTATGAGCATGAGTGAGGCTCTGTCTGTCCCCATTAAAAATAGAAAAACTCACCCAGTGTCTTGGTAGGTACCTTTAGTCACAGCTCTTGGGGAAGCTGAGACAGGAGAATCACTTGAGCCTAAGAATTTGAGGTTGCAGTGAGCTGTGATGGCACCACTGTACTCTAGCCTGAGTACGAGGAAGACTGTCTCAAAAAAAAAAAGGATATCCGAAACCAGAAACAAGATGGTCACTGGCAGCTTTGAATGATAAAAAAGATATCACAGACATAATGGGAATAATCATAAACAAAGTAACAGAGGTACCCGATGAAAGATACTGTGAAACATGCAGTCCTTTATGTAAGGAAGGCTTGATCTCTGGGAAACACACACACACATTTTCCTCTGATCTGAGTTACCTGTCATTCTAGTTGAATGTCAGGACTTTATGTGGCTAATGAGTAGGGTGACCTAGCAATTTACTGTCCCAAATGTGGCAATGTATGTTTATGAGCTAATAAATTGGTTTCCTGATATTACTTCACCTGTAAAATTGTGCTATTAAGATTTATTTTTAGAAGGCTATTATCTCTAAAATGCAAACATGTATGAGGCACGTTAAGGAAAAATTAAGAGACATTTGTATTGATTAAGCTTTAAGACAGAGAGTAAACACGTTTGTTACGTGGTCTTTAGTAGAGGATCACACAGCTTGTTGATATGCAATTACAAATTTTGTATTCACCAAAATCAATTCAAGTACACTTTAGTTATATATGTTTCTTCATTTGGGAGAATTTGATTTTAGGAGAATCAAACGTTCCTTAATTTAGGAGAATTTGATTTTACTATAACACTGTGCTCTGTCAACAGTACATATTCATATTGTCAGTGCTATAATAAATAAGCTGACCAATGATACGTAAAGATTTTAGATGAATTTATGACAGATTTAAAAATAAGAGAGATATTTCAATTTTGAAAAAATAAAATTTCTAAAACTTTGCAAAAGTCTGTAAATGGAGTAAACAAACAAACCAGTTATTAGAGTAACTGATTTTTATTTGAAGCGTTGATAAAAAGCTGATGCCATTTACTTGTTTGCAATGTTCTGGTGCTAATGGAGACATATCAATATAAATTTTCTCATTTTGATATATAAATAAGAAAATGTGAAATCCTAAATGAACAAATTCGTTTTGTAGACAGCGAGTGCTTTGATCTAAATAAAGAGTTGTGCATAAAGAATGATTTGCAAATATACTTTCTCCATCTAAATATACATAGCAATAGGACAACTTATTTGTTCAGTATTTGCTAAGTAACTATTAGTCCTATATTTTAAGCAGAGGCTAGATATATGATTTGTTTGGATGTTATGTGATCAGTGATAATCATTCTTCTCACGTGGCTGGGTGAACTTCACAAAACATTCTGTGCAATTGCAAACTTGTTATCACTTTTTTTATTTACTAATATTTGCGAGTCAATTTTTCACAAAATACTATTTTATTTTTTAACTTTTTTAGTTGAAAGAATCTTATGCATATCTTGAAAGCTCCAATCTATAAAATAGTTTTATATTTTAATCATACAATAAATAATAAAACCTCTTAGGAGTCCTCAGGTTACTGCCTACATGCCCTCAGAATGACCAGTTGTCCTCTGTTTCCTGCACCTATTTCATCTACACGCCACCTCTGATTTCTTCTGTTTTCCATTGTCTGCTACTAGGAGACAGGTCAAAGCAAGTACGTTGGTCTACAGATACAAAATTTCTCAAGTACTTCTCTCACTGCAAGAGACCTGAAGAACAAGCTATCTTTAAGCACCTGCTGGACAAATGCACTTTATTTTGCCAGCGAGTACCATGCCTGCTCCATTCTTGCTGACCCAGTAGAATATTTGCTGATGATATGAATGAGAAGACACAAAGCCGGTGCAAGGGAAGCTGAGTCACAGAAGGGAATGCGCCTCCTCCACGCACACGTCCTGAGCAGGCCTGGAGGACTGGTCGTATTGTTTGTTCCTCCACAATTTAAACAGAAAATAGCTTCTGCTTACTCTTTATTCTCTCCACACCCTAACCTAGTAACTCAGGTCTTCACATTTTATCTTTCTTTAATGCTCATTGAGTGTGTGTAGTGTACATCCTACGTATGAAGATTTGACTTCCTAAAACCTCACGAACTCCTGACCAGCAACGCCTCACTGCACTAACATCCTGCCCTGAAAAAGCTCTCACTAAAGTCATTAACAGACTCATCATCCCTCATTTCTTAAAATTAAAAAATAGAAATTATATATTATGATTCTATTACACAAAGTGATGTAGAGCAGTTAATAAGGGCACTTATTACACCTCTAGTGTATTTTTGAAAAGCCTTCCTTGAGGAAGTATGGTTTTGCTGGAGATGAAACTTAAAATGAGATATTAACTACCCAAAGTGGACAGACTCTTGAGCAAGATCCCTAAGGCAGCAGGGGCCACAGGCAACGTGGAAGTGTCGGGAAAAGCATCGTGACTGTGATTTGCATGTGCCAGTAGTAGCACGGCTGGAGCAGAGTGCATTTGAATGTCAACGTCAAAATATGAGTTTAGAGATTTAAGCAAGGGCTAAATCTCACCTTCCAGGATCTTCTGTGTATTAACGAAGGTTTAAATCTGATGAAATTACCCTTGAAAGGCATTATGTAGCAGAGGAAAGATCGTAGCTGCAGCCAGCTCTAAACCAATTTTTTGATTCCTTGACACATGTGGTTGCCCCCTGGGGACACAGAACAGTAGGCTGGACAGAAATTCCTGGTATATACCACACCCTGGGGATCGTGTTCCTCTTCTAGATGACATATTTAGCTATATTTTAAGAAGCCAGTGAACGGCACTCTCCTGCCCAAGGCTTCTGGGAGATTCAGCATTGAGTGAGACACTAGAGCCCATGGCCATGTTCCCGCTCTTGCACATTTTCTTTTTTGTTGTTGTTTGCTTGTTTTTTCTTGTAAGATTCTTGTAGGGTTCCTTGGTATGAGTTGAGTTATTAGTGTCCCTGAAAACACTCTGTAGGTCCTAAAATGTTGAGCCTTCATGGCAAGAAAGACATCCTCATACCCAGAATGTATGTTTCTCCTGCCTCTGGGGTGAAGGAGGTTCAATCGTTAACTAGGGAACATTGGTGGCATCCTGAAGGCTCATTGTCGGTCACTGTTGGTAACAGACTGGACATACACCTGAGGGAGAGGCTGGGCCCCCCTGGGCAAGTGGGGCCCCATTCTGTTGGGATCGTGTCTGGCCTCTTTAATTCAAGCATCTTTTATTTCAATGCCAGAGGCTGCTGAAATATTATGGGTATTTGGGTATTATGGCATCCTTGGACCTCTTTGCTCCTAATCTTCTGATATTTTTTTCCTCTATATCCCTGACTAAATCAAATCTCTCACCTCTGCCTGTGAATCCAGGTCTGTTCTCATCTCAGGTCACTTCTGTATGTGCAAAGCTGATACCTAGAAGCACTGCTCGAGCACTGCTTAGTGTAGTGGTAGGGTTTTCTCCTCACTGCGGTATATTAGAATCATTTAACACAGGGAATTTTGTGTAGTTACACTCAATATTTAGCTTGTACTAACACACTATACTTCTCATTTTGTAATGAATCCTAGCCTTTTTGTCCAAATTAGGCAGCCATATGGCCTATTCCCATGTGCACCCGTGTCTGTGAGTCGATGAGGTGGTGCAGGTCCTAGGTGGGTGATGAGATTTGGATCTAGGCTCCTGGATGGTGCAGCTTGCTTGTGCCATCCAGCTCTGTTCATCTCTGATCCTAGTGAGTCGATTACATCTTACAACTTGTTTATAATATACCTGTCACACATTAGAACATATGGGGGCAGCAGAATCCAAATATGATGTGCAGCTCTAGCCCCATGTGAACTTCTATCTCTGCCAGAACCTAGTGGCATGCCCAGCAATGTCTATGAAATGGTGGACAGATTTTCTGGAGATGACATCACTTTACTCCTTTAGTTTACCAGAGGGTCTATATTGCAATTGTCTCATTAAGGCCTAATATGAATTCCACAGTTTATTTTCCCTAGAATACATAGTTCTCATGTCTAGAGTCTGGCATATTATAATGAATAAAATTAAGTTTTGTCACTTCCTCTGCAACCAGTTATAGGATATTCTGTCATCAGCCAGTTAGCAAACAAGCTATCGCCAAGATGCCACCTTTGCTTCTCCACTGAAGACTATGACAGCATGCACTACCCTGAATTCCGTGGGGTAGTACCCGAGGCAGAGAACTACAGGGACATTCATAAAGCTCATGGAAAGTATATTATGGATGGACCTCAAATTTTTTTCAGCAAAATAAACCTGCATCTAATAAAAATAAGATATCTGTATGAAAACAGCCCCTAACAGAGCAACAAAAATTATGCTAAAATGGAAACAAGAACAAACATCAAATTTATGGTGAAGCTTGGGTGGAAGAATTGTTGAAATCACTGATATTTTTATAAAGATTATGGGGAAAATATAATACCTCAATATAATCAGCAGTTTGTCAATGGGTAATTTGTTTAAAGAAGGGAACAAGATGATGTTAAAGATGAATGCTACAGCTTCAGACTATCCCCAGAAGAAGAGAGTTGAAGAGAATTCATGATAAACAACAGAACAATAGGCAATACCACAGACATCACAATTAGTTCAGTTCACTCTGAACTAATAACTCTGACGGACAAATTAAAGGTGAGTGAAGTTTCCACCCAATGGGCATCAAAACCATTGCCGTCCATGCAGCTTCACACAAGAGCAGAAATTTCAATGGAAATTTTACACAAGTGGAATCGAGATCCTGAAGCATTTCTTCAAAGAATCTGAACAAGAGATGAAACGTGGCTTTACCAGTACTCTCTTGAAGACAACACACATCCAAATCAATGGCTACAAAGAAGTGGATATGATTCAGTCAAAGCAAAACTGGCAGATCAAGAGAAAGGGTCACGGCAAGAGATTTTTGGGGATGTTCAAAGGATTTTTCTTGTTGACTTTCTGAAGGGCTGAAGAACAGAAAACATCTGCTTATTATGAGAGTGTTTTGAAAAAACTACCCAGAGCTTTAGCAGAAAAATGCCCTGGGAAAACTCCCCCCAGAGAATGCGTGTCTACCAGGAAATGTTCCTGCTTATTCCTCATCAAACAAGGGCAATTTTGCAAGAGTTTCAATAGGAAAGCACTAGGCATCCACCTTACAGAACTGACTTTGCTCCTACTGAATTCTTGGTGTTTCCTAATCATAAAAAAATTTAAAGACCATGAATTTTTCTTCAGCTTATAATGTGAAAGAGACTCCATTGGCAAGGTTAGATTCCCACGAATCTCAGTTCTTTAGAGATGAACAAAATGGCTGGTATCATCATTTACAAAAATGAGAAATATAGTTTTAAAAAAATTATCTTTTAATTCCATTTCTTATTGAATTTTTACAGTTCTTTTATAATTTTGTTACATGATGCTGTCAGGAGATGCACCTGTATGAAAAGAGAGCAGGTTGGAGAAGAGGGACAGCTGACTCAGAGCTAACTGCATTGAAGTAACTCCAGCGCTTGGACTGTCCTCCAGAGGTATCACAACAGCAGCAACAGAACCAAGATTTGTATTCCATATCAGCCAGGATTTTAGTATTGCAAGACAGTGTCCTGTGACCAAAGAATTCACTATCCTGGACACAGATATCTTGGTCCACTAGGAGTGGAGGCTCCCCGCAGCAGGCAGGTGTGTGTGCTGGCCCTGCTCAGGATGGAGCGTGCTGTATTCACCACACAGCACACAGCTGTGATACCACAGAGTGGTTGATTTTTAAAAAGGGCATGATAGAGGGTAGTTGATAGATTAAAGATCCAGAGGAGACTGGAAGGAGAAAAATGCAATCCCGAATTTGGTACAAGTGTACTTAGGAAAGCACAAGATTCAGTTCATTGTGAAATGAGAGAAAACATGCACGCGAATGTTTGTAGCAGCACAATTCACAACTGAATTCACAATTCAGTTGATGTGGAAACAACCCAGTGCTCTCAACACGTGAATGGATTGTATATGTACAGTATGGAACAAAACCATATGAATCCGTAAAAAGATGGAGATTTCATATCTCTTGTAACAACCTAGATGGATTTGGAAAACATTCTTCTAAGCGAAGTATCACAAGAATGCTCACATGAGAGAAACACACAATTTAATTCAAGTAAGGAGGTGGGAGGGGGAAGAGGTTGAAAAAATTCTCACCTGACAGGTGCATTGCACATCTCCTGGGTGAAGGGCAACCTACAACCTGGACTTTAACCTGACAAAATCATATGCACTCTCAGAGTAATCTATTTTTTTTTTTAATGAGAGAAAGGTAATTTGAATTGATGGAGGCAAAAATTTATTTGGAAAGGCAACGAAGACCGTGGAAAGACACACTGAATTTTCTCTGTTGATGTGACCTGTGGACTGGGCCATGCCTCAGACTGAGAGGGGTGGAATTAAGAGGTTCAAAAATAATATTGGCATTTAAATGTTTCAAAATGAATGAGTAAGTTAATGAATGTCTCCCGAAGGATCTAAATACTCACAATCAAAAATTACACCTGTTCTCTATATTTCTGCACTATCTTTGCACTGCTCACCTCACCATTTGTTCTGAAAATCGGGGTCAGTACCTACAGAATGTTTTATGCAGTAAGGAGGAGAAAACACAAGATTGTAGGAGTGAATGCAGAGTGACAATGTTCTTTGAAGATGTAGTAGAACCCATAATTATAGTTTGTGTTCGTATCATTAAGGGTGCGGAAAAATCATTAAAGACATTTATTGGGACTTCTTTTCCTTTCCTTTCCTTTCCTTTCTTTTCTTTTCTTTTTTTTTTTTTTTATTTTGGTCAGGGCTGGGTTTGAACCCACCACTTCTGGCATATGGGGCCAGCACCCTACTCCTTTGAGCCACAGGCACTGCCCAGGAACTTATTTTCTTTAAAGAGGATGTATTTTGTGACTTAGGCATATGATCAAATAACATTTTAATATTACAACTAAATACAAAGATATTTTTTCTGGAAGACTATGGAAAGGTCCATCATTAATACATAAAATAGATAATATTTATCTCATAAAACTCCTCGCCTCTGCTTCCCTGTACTCCCAGAAGCATTACAGTCCATACTCACATTCAGGAGACTTCTCGGATTATAATTTGCTGTCGGCTTATTGTTCTATTGAAAAAAGTCTACTAAACTAGTTTGAACTAGTGGACATTTTTGAATTAAAAAAAATAGTGCTTTGCAATTTACAAAGCAATCTTATGAGAATTATTATCTCATTCGTTTTCACAATAACCTTAAAGTGGAATAGTCAGACATGATTACTCTAATTTACAAAAGAGTGCACTTAGGCTCTAATAAATGAAGAATCTTGCCTAAAGTCATGTGGCTTCTAAGTAGGATATAAAATTTGGATTACATTTCAGAATTTATGGCTTTAAGATTAGTATTCATTTCTATGCCAAAAAATGCACTACTTTCCCTAGGATATATTCGTTGTAATAAGGGCAAATATCTTCATTTCCCAGTATGGAATTTAGTCACGTCTATGGAGAAGCAGGCATGAAAGTGGGTGCCAAGGAGGGGGAGTGGATTTTCTGGTCTTGAGAATCCTCTTATTCTGATTCCTTGTAGAACCCTACTGACTATCCCAGTGTGATGAACTCTAGTAGAATGAAAAAAAAAAGTGAATAAATTTACACATTTTCTAAGTTTTATTAAGGCATCATGCAAACTAATTTTTCTAAAAACATCCTACAAGTGTTTCATAGAGGATTTGTTATTACATCCTTGTTTACTTTCAACTCAGACTAAACTACTTTTGAAGCAAGAAATACCCTTTGCTTTGTTTCTTCACTAGCACTTTGTTTCTGAGCATACAAATGATCCCAACCACCATCCACGTATGACAGCATTCCAAGCACTGTCCTATCTGGTCTACCTCAGAACCAGTACAGGAATCCACAGTCAAACTCACCTAGAGCAGATAAATTACATGCTGTCGTGTACTTACATGTTTCCATGCTATGAGTAGGTACTATCATCATCATTAATATTCTTAACTTAATTGCCATGATGCTATTCAGCATCTTAAGAACAAAATATTGGCATAATCATTGGAAATGGTTGCCAAAGGCTCCTTGAATTGAGCCATTTTTTCAGCCCTTCATAACTTTTCATTGATAATAACTCCAAATTAGCCTTAGTGAACTTGAACTTTTTTAAGTGTTATCTATTTACACAGTTTGCCTAGATTCTTATCTTTCCAGATATACCGAATTATCTTTTAAATGATAAATGTATCAGTCAATCATTCTATTCACTAATAAGTACATTATCCATCAAAGGGTTCCCTACTCACATGCTCCATATTGAAAAAAGTCTCAAACCATCTACATATCCCTCAACACACACACATTCTGACAGCCAGAAGACTTTGCTATGTTTTATTTAAAACAAGTTTTTAAAATATATTCATTTTTAAAAGCTTATCTAGTTGAAATACGAAATTTCTGTTTTATACTGTTATGAATACATATAAAACAATCTCAAATTTATGAATATAATCTGTAAGTTTGAAAGCTTTTCATTTTATAGCTAAAACAAGCTAGAAATAAAAGTTTCTTTTCTTTCTTTTATTTTTTCTTTTTCTTTCTTTTTTTTTTTTTTTAGAAAGAGTCTCACTTTGTCGCCCTGGGTAGAGTGCTGTGACGTTACAGCTCACAGCGACCTCAAACTCTTGGGCTCAAGCGATTCTCTTGCCTCAGTCTAAAGTAGCTGAGACTACAGGCGCCCACCATAAGGCCCAGCTCTTCCTTTGTTGCAGTTGTCATTGTCGTTTTAGCTGGCCTAGGCTGGGTTTGACCTTCCAGCCTCGCTGTATGTGGCTGGTGCCCTAGCCCCTCAGCTATGGGCGTCACTGAAATAAAAGTCTCCTGTCTGAAACTAAATAGCAGGCTAGTGTCAGAGCCTGTGCTGCGTAATGGTGCTGTGTTCTGTCACACACGTTTTCTCTGCTTCATAAGCATTTCCCCTTTAGCAGAGTTACCTCAATTAATTTTGTGTCCTGATGTTCCTCTGAATCTTATGTGACTTGCACCTTTTTACGTATTTACATGATTCTCACGAGCATTATCTAACAAAATGTGTCGTAAAATTCCCTCTACTAATAAAATGTTTTTAATGGATTTATTTTTTGTTGTCTTTCCTCACAGTTAATTTTAGAAATAGAATTTCTCAATCAAACATTAAAGTTAAAGTTAAAGTTTAAAATATGTATTGAAAATTGCTGTCCTAAGATTTTATACTGTCATTGGCAATGTTATGAAAATATTTGTTTCAACACAAACTTGTTAGCCTTATTAATGTGATTTTTAGTCACGTTTACTAATTTAACAATTGGAAAAGAGTCACTGAAATATTAATATGATGTTATTGATTTCTAATGAAATTGAACATGTTTTCATATATTTATTTAAGAAGAATAATTGTTTCCCTCCTTTTTTGAGTGGTTTTTTTCTATAATATTATCTTCTTTTTAATCAGGTGTTTGGGTGTTTTCTAATATTTTACCATTTGGCTAACTTACATTAATTGTTCAAAAATGAATTTCTAATTTCTTATTACTCCTAAGTTTGGGACTCTATTTCTTTTCAAAAATTCGTAAATATTTATTTATATAATCCTTGAAATTTTCCTATAATTAGATTATTAAATTATTTCACTTTTTTAGGTATAAGAGATTTGATTTAATGAAAGCTACAAGAATGTCACTGTTTGTTTTCTACAGCTAATTTTACTAGATAATTTTATTGGCAAATGGTGTTGCCTAAAAAAGGTTTAAAAAAACATGGAAGGCTATTTGAAATGAATAGATATTGCTTCTCAATAAATTGCATAGTTTTTCACAGTAAGAAAAAAAGTGTAGGCATTTATTCATACAGAGATTAATGCCTTCAGGATAATAATAATGTGTTTTTCTCTGTAAATATCTGGAAAAATGTTCAACGTATAGTAATCACTTCAAAAGGTTGAATGAATAATTAAATTAAAACAGTAGACATTTTATATACATTCATTCTGTCTCAATATTGTTATGTGTTATTGGACAATTTTCCTACACTTATTATTGAAGCATTTATGATTTTATTTTTATTATATTTTTGAGGCATGAAAATTTTAGATAGTGTTTTCAAAATCTATTTTTGTTGTTATTTTTTAAAATTGTGGTTTTATATGGTGTGTGTATACCTATATGTAAATATTTGAGAGAAAGACACACAGCTTAAAATGTTACATTAAACATTTTTAAATGTACGGTTAAGTGACATCAATTAATTTACACTGGTGTATAATCATCAGTTATCACCACTTTCTGTTCTAAAATTTGGCATCACTCTAAACAGAAACTCCATTGCCATAAAACAATAATTCCCAATCCTCCTGTCACACATACTGGATTAAAAAATGATCTAACTGTATGTGTGCACAGGAAACTAATATTAAATGTAATGACATAGATGGTTTAAAAAAAAGTGGTGAGAAAAGATAGTCCATGCAAATAGAACCCAAAGAGATCTGAGTGTTTAAACTAAAAGCAGGAAAGAAAAAGTCTTTAATTCACTGTTATGAGATAAAGAGAAGGACATGATATATTGATGTACATGTTATATATGTATTATACATACATATACATTACATTACACGTACATACATTACATGTACATTACATTAATGTACATATAAATTAATAAGGTACAAAAATAGTAAGCATAAAATATGCCTCAACTGTCATAGCTCAAAAATATGTAAAGCAAACATTTATAGAATCGGAAGCTTATATAACCTATAAAGCAAAAGCTTATATATCCCATAAAATAAACAGCAAGACAGAAGACCAATTGGGAAGCAGAGAACTAGGACAATACTACTAATAGCAATTAAATTTCCACACAGTTATTTTGTGGATATTGACAAACTTATTCTAAAGTTTATATGTAGAGAAAGAAAATCCCAAATAGCAGAGACAATACTGAAGAACAAGGACAGAACCACAGGCCGGACATCACCTGACTTTAAGAATTTCTATAAAGCTGCAGCAGCCAACATAGTGTGGTATTGGTGAAAAAACTGCCAAATACGTTAATGGAACAGAATAGAGAACCTAGAAATAGACCAACTTGAATATCACAAAATGATCTTGGACAATGGGCAATAGGTAATACAATAGAAAAAAAGATATATATATATATATATATATATATATTTTTTTTTTTTTTTTTTTTTGGTAGAGACAGAGTCTCACTTTATCTCCCTCGGTAGAGTGTGGTGGTATCACAGCTCACAGCAACCTCCAACTCCCGGGCTTAGGCAATTCTCTTGCCTCAGCCTCCTGAGTAGCTGGGACTACAGGCGCCTGCCAATTCCTGTGGCTTAAAGGAGTAGGGCACCAGCCCTATATGCCAGAGGTGGTGGGTCAAACCCAGCCCCGGCCAAAACTACAAAAAAAGAAAAAAAAAAAGTTTGGGTGGCACCTCTGGCTCAGTGAGCAGGGCGCTGGCCCCATACACCGAAGGTGGCGGGTTCGAGCCCAACCCCAGCCAAACTGCAACGAAAAAAGATATTCTTTTCAACAACTGGACACCCCCATGCACCCCAAATTAATCAATTTATAAAATTTATACCCTCCACAAAACTTAATTCAAAAAGGATCACAGAACAAAATGTAAACAAATGAAACATAAATTAAATGTAAATGAAAAAGTATACAACTGAGTACTATGAAGATAACACAGGAGAAAACAAAGAAGACTGAATTTGTGATAGGCATTTTGGACACAACACCAAAGGTATACTCCATGAAAGAATCAATCGCTGAGCTGGATTTCAGGGTCAAGACAATAAGAATACATTTTTTTTTTTTCCTGAAGGGCACACAGAACTTTCTTTAGCACGAGTCATGTGTTAGGACACGAAATAAGTCGTGATGAATTTTAAAAGATTACAAGCACAGAATATTTTTTTCTGCTTACAATGGAATGAAACTATAATCAGTAACAGAAGAAAAATCAGAATATCCAGAAAGAAGTAGAAACTAAGACACTTTTAAACCATCAATTGGATAAAGAAGAAATCACAGATGAAATTAGAAAATACATAGAGAAAAATGAAAACCAAAGCGTAACATACAAAAATGTATGACATGAAATGAAGACAGTACAAGAAGGGAAACTTGTTCATATATTTAAAGAGAAGGAAAAAATGTGAAAGGAAAGTGAAGAAAGAGGAGAAGGGGCGGGGAGGGGAGAAGGAGGAGAAGATGTTCTCAAATCAACCTAACTTTAAAGAAGGAGAAAACATAAGAATAGAATGAAAGGCAGCAGAAAGAAGAGTGATATAAAGATTAAAGTGGAAAAAATAAAATAGAAAGCAGAAAAATAATACAGAATGTCAACAAAATCAAAGATGATTTATTTGGAAAGATCAATAAAGTTGATAACTCCCTAGCCAAATTACTAAAATCACTAAAGATACCAGGAAATTCTGACTAAATTGCAGAAATCAATTAATTATGAGATAATTCTCTATACAACTGCACTCTAGCAATTTGAATAGCCTAGTGAAATGGATAAAATCATAGAAAAATATTTTCTAAAAAATGAGTGAATCTGAATAGAACTGTTAACTATTGAGGAGATTGAGTCTGTAATCACAAACCTCCCAACAATGCAAAGGCACAGACCATAGAGCCTTACTGGTGAATTATCCCCAACATTTAAAGAAGAAGTAATGGCAATAATTCTCAAAGTCTTACAAAAAATGAACATTCTATTGGAAGATGTTTTCTAGGGCTGTCACAGTTGGAGAGGACCCACCAACGCCTGGCTTAGAGCTTCGAAGGGGGCAGGCTGAGTCCCTTGTTAGAGATTAATGCAGTGATGACTTTAAATTGAAGCCAGTGTTCATTTATCATTTCAAAAATCCTGGGGCCCTTATTAATCGGGTTAAACCTACCCTGTCTGTGTTCTGGAAATGAATCAATAAACAAATGAATCTGTTTACAGCATTACTATTTTAATCCCACCATTTTAACCTACTTCTTAGAAAATAATGATTTCATTTAAAATATTACTGTTCCTTGACAGTTGACCTGCTCACCAAAGAGCTCTGATGTATGAGGAAGTTAATGCTGTTTCCATGCTGCTAACGCAACATCCATCCTGCAAATCATGGATCAAGGAGTTCTCTTTCCTTTCTTATTATTGAAAACATACATTTTATAAGGCTGCAAGAGCCACAGATAGTGATTCCTCTGGTCGATCTAGGAAATCTCAGGTGGAAACCTTTTTTAAGGAATTCACCATTCTAGATTCTATTAAGAACACGTGTGGCCTTCCCAAGGGAGAAGGTCAAAATATCACCATAAAGAGGAGTTTGGAGAAAGCTGATTCCAACCTTCATGGACATCTTTGAGGGATTCAAAACTTCAGTGCAGCAATTAACTGCAGGTTTGGTCAAAATATAATAGCAAGACAGCTAGAATTAAGAGTGGGACCTGGCTGGGTGCGGTGGCTCATGCCTATAATCCCACCACTCTGGGAGGCCAAGGCAGGTAGATTGCTGAAGCTCAGGAATTCGAGACCAGACGAAGCCAGCGTGAGACCCTGTCTCTAAAACTAGCCAGGTGTTGTGGCGGTCCCTGTAGTCCCAGGTACTTGGGAGGCTGAGGCAAGAGGATCACTTGAGTTGAAGAGTTTGAGGTGGCTATGAGCTATGACACCAGCACACTCTACAAAGTGAGACCCTGTCGAGAGAGAGAGAGAGAGAGAGAGAAAGAGAGAGAGAAAGAGAGAGAGAGAGGAAACCTAAAGACCTGAAGAGGAGGCTGAATTGCAGCAATCTCATGATCAAACTTTAATAAATAAAGACCTTTTCTTATGGATGAGTAAAGAGAGTACAGATAGAATCTACTACTGCTGAAGATAACCTGTATTGGGAACATTGCTGGAATGATTTTTAAAAAGGATTTAGAATATTACATAAACTTAATTAAGTAACAGCAAGATTGGGCAATATTTGAGAGGATTGAATTCAATTTTGGAAGAAGTTCTACTGTTAGTAAAATGCTATCAAACAGCATCATCTGGTACAGAGAGATTTTTGGTGAACAGACAAGTTAGTCAATGTTGCAAACTTGTCTTGTTTTCAGAATTGTCACAGTCACCCCAGACTCCAGCAACCTCCAACCTGCTCCGTCAGCAGCACCAACTCAAGGCAGGACTCTCCCCCAGCAAAAATACGATTCACCAAGCCTCAGATGATCGTCAGCATTTTTAACAACAAAGCATTTTAAATTAAGCTGTGTACATTTTTTAGACAAATGCTATTGAACACTTATTAAAGAATATATTTTGTATAAATGAACTTTTATATGTGCTCTGACACTAAAAAAATTATGTGGCTTAATTTATTGTGATATTCACTTTATCATAGTGTCACAGAACTGAACCCCAAATCTTTCCAAGATATACTTTTTTCTATAAAAATTTATTATTAAAAAATACATGAGATGCACAATTTATACCATGTTTCCTCGGTATTTTATCAGAGTCAGTAGCTTAAGGATTGCACTAAGTATTCAACTATATCAGCTGTTTTCTTGATTATTTAAAAACACCTGAAATCATTTTAAAAAATATTCAAAATCATAGTTTATGAAATGTATTTCTTTGCATCATATATTTAATGAGATAAAGAGTGTTAATGTTAAAAAAAAAGTGCATGGTGTGTGACGTTGAAGCATACACAGTTACCTTTCACCATGGGCAAGTGAGACTTCAGTGTCAGTAAGAAAACAACGTGGGGATTTATTCAGGTGACAGGATCCGTGACATGGAAGAGAGAAGAAATCATCTCACCATTCTATGGGCCAGAAATAAAACACTTTCAAAAATCATAATAGACAATTTCCACTTAATGCCAATGAGACCTGATGTATCTCCATCTTGTTATTGGAAAAGGCAGCATTTATAAAATGTATCTTGGAAACAGGTGGCACTTCCTGTGCTTTCCATCCCACAGGCTGAGGACGAGGGCTCTGTGAAATGCTCATTCGAGTCTAATGTCACCAGAGCACTCCCTGTAAGTTTTTGTCATAATTGTTTATTCAAGCTGATGTATCCTTTGAATAAGGCTAGCGGCCATTAGTTTGAGCTTCAAGAGGCGAGTTCCAGAAGGATCAGTCAAAAGTCACCTGTCACTCCTATTGAAAAAGAAGGAAGCCATTTGCATGTCATTTGCACATAAGGGAAGATACTAAAAACAAATGTCATTTATGAAAATTAAGGGATATTTATATTGAATAATAAACTATAATATTTAATAAATCTGTATTTAATTTAATTTTAAATAATGGGCATGGTACAAACTTTATATGATTAACTTTTACCATTTAAAAAGGGACTATTTCTGGTTTGAACAGCGCTATTAGTTATATTGACTTACATTGTTTCCCTCTTTCCCTTTAGGCTGTCCTTTGGAGATATAAGTTTTCTCAGCTTAAAGGCTCTTCAGATGATGGCAAGAGCAAAATCAAATTTTTGTTTCAGAATCCAGATACTAAACAGATTGAAGCAAAGGTAAATCCCAGAAATGCATCACGTAACACACCTGTCAATGCGTCCGCGTCATTAAGAAACCCGGGGCTGGGAGGGATTTCAGAGAACAGGGGGGGAAGCCCACATACACTCTGCACTTAGCTTGGAATATCCCTTATGGTCAAAAAATGGATTCGCTTTGAGTTCAGATTGGCAAATTTTCAGTGAAAGGCATTGTCAAAATAAATTGCACACAACTAATTACATTTTTTAGTTGTAATTCCTCATGAGCTGCGTTTGTGTGACACTAAAACAACTTCCTGGGAGCTAAAACATTCACTTGGTGGTTTCACATTCTAAATAATAATTTAGAATACTGAAGAAATATGACCTTACGTTATTATTGTTTTATTTTCTCTTTAAACGTGAATATAAATCCCTACAGAATACTATTTGTAAAAGCAATTCATTTACCCCATGTAATGCTGTGTTAAAGAAGATATGTTAAGTGAACAATTTTTGCTTTGCCCCATACAAATTTTCAGTATCCTGCAGTGTATTAACTATAAACTACACAGCTTTGAATGCATGAAAAAGATTTGTTACTTTTATTTTTATAAATACATATTTTTTAACATTGAAAGTGTGAGTTATTTCCACTACCTGAGGTGGGGTTCATAATAGCAGTGTTTGAGTTGGGATAAATCATAAACACATTATCCCAGTGTGGGGGAAATGATAGACAGCAAATACCAAAATAAAGAAAAATACTTTTGTGGACATGAAAATCCAATGTAATTTTTCAACCATGGACGAAAAAAACGTACTTCTATCATACATCTGTACCTATTAACCTCAGGGTATGAAGTCTCTGCCTGACATTGGGATCTTCCCACGGACTGTCCTGTGTGACTTCCCACATCTCCTGCAACGCTGCTGTGTTCAGATTACACTCGCTCTTTGAACACACTGGCTGCTTCTCGCCTTAAACATCTTCTAATGCTTTTCTGTTGATTTTCCTCCTAAGTCTTTTGTCTGAATTTCTCGGGGATGCCCCGTTCTTGTCTTAGATTTGTCTGTCCATTTGTCTTCCTCTCAATTCCAGGACTGGAGATCATTTAGATTGGGAGCTATGACCACCACGCCCTTTGCCTGGCTCCTTTCTGACTATCTGTCTCTAAAGCATTGGGGTTTCCCACAGCCTTGCCTATAGGTCACTACATAAGTTTTGAAACACACTGTCTCATGGTCCATTATTTCACTGACAAGAAACACAGGGGACAGGGCCCTTCATGGTCACCCAACAGGCCTCGCCTGCCAGGCTTCTCAACGTTGCTGGGACTGCTTCGTTTGTCTCTGTCCACGAAGGTTATATGGTTCTTGATTTTTGTGTATCTCAAAACTTTCATAATGATCCATGTATATGTCTCCTATCCGATTAGAAAGTACCTTGATAACGTCTATTCCTTGTATTTAACTGGCCCCCCAATTTTCATATCTGCATCTCCACTCTGCCTCTTCCCTAAACACCTGTCTGCCTTCCTCCTCCACCCCTGGCTCCTGCACGCCCCCACAACCACCACCACAGGAAAATCTATGGCTTTGTGCAAACACTTACACTGATTCCCAGTGTTACTATCAAAAATGCAGTATTAATACTGTCAAAACTATTACTTTTAGCTCTTTGCAGATGTCGTAATCTTTCAAAGGCTGTCATGTATCCTAATGTTGGTTAGTGATGTTAATACTGTCAGTTCTGTATTCTTTTGGCAAATGGAAAACCTCATCTGCCCATTACTGATAGCAGAATATTTGATTAGTTCTGCTTTTCTTACAACACATTTTTTTAAATAGTATTTATTTATTTTATTAGATTATAGCTGTGTACATTAGTGCAATCAAGGGGTACAATGTGCAGGTTTCATATACAATCTGAAATGTTTTCATCAAACTGTTTAAAATAGCTTAATGGCATTTTCTTAGTTATTGTATGAAGACATTTGTATTCTACATTTAGTAAGTTTTACCTGTACCCTTCTAAAATGCACCATAGGTGTGGCCCCATCAATTGCCCTCCCTCCACCCAAACCTCACCCTTTCCCTCCCCTCCCTTGCCCCTTTCCCCATATTCTTATTCTATGGTTGGGTTATAGCCTTCATATGAAACCTTTAAATTAGCTTTATAGTAGGGCTGAATACATTGGATACTTTTTCTTCCATTCTTGAGACACTTTGCTAAGAAGAATATGTTCCAGCTCCATCCATATAAACATAAAAGAGGTAAAGTCTCCATCTTTCTTTAAGGCTGCATAGTATTCCATGGTATACATGTACCATGACTTATTAATCCATTCGTGGGTTGATGGACACTCGGGCTTCTTCTATGACTTAGCAATTATGAATTGGGCTGCAATAAACATTCTGGTACAGATGTCTTTGTTATAATGTGATTTTTGATCTTCTAGATATATACCTAGTAAAGGAATTATAGGATCGAATGGCAGGTCTATTTTTAGATCTCTAAGTACTCTCTAAACATCCTTCCAAAAGGAACTTATTAGTGTGCATTCCCACCAGCGGTGTAGACCTGTTCCCTTTTCTCCACATCCACGCCAACATCTCTGGTTTTGGGATTTTGTCATGTGGGTTAATCTTACTGGAGTTAGGTGATTTCTCAAAGGAGTTTTGATTTGCATTTCTCTGATGATTAAGGATGGTGAGCATTTTTTCATGTGTCTGTAGGCTGTGCACCTATCTTCTTTAGAGAAGTTTCTCTTCAAGTTCTTTGCCCACTCTGAGATGGGATCACTTGTTCTTTTCTTGCTAATACATTCTCTGTGTATTCTGGTTATTAAACCTTTGTCAGAGGCATAACCAGCAAATATTTTCTCCCATTCTGAGGGCTATCTGCTTGCTATACTTACTATGTTCTTAGCTGTACAGAAGCTTTTTAGTTTGATCAGATCCCAGTAGTGTATTTTTGATACTGCTTCAATTGCCTGGGAAGTCCTCCTCATAAAATATTCACCCACGCCACTTCCTTCAAGAGTTTCCCCTGCACTTTCTTCTAATATTTTGATAGTTTCATGTCTTAAGTTTAAATCTTTAATCCAGTGAGAGTCTATCTTGGTTAATGTTGAGAGGTGTGGGTCCAGTTTTAGTCTTCTACAGGTCTCCAGCCAGTTCGCCCAGCATCATTTGGAATTAGGGAGTCTTTTCCTCACTGAATGTTTTTAATTGGCTTGTCAAAGATCAAGTAACAGTAAGTAGCTGTATTCATCTCTTGGTTCTCTATTCTGTTCTAAACATCTACCTCTCTGTTTTTGTGCCAGGATCATGCTGTTTTCATCACTATTGATTTATAGTAGAGTCTCAGGTGGGGTAGCCTGATTCCTCCTTCTTTGTTTTTATTTCTGAGTAATGTCTTGGCTATTCAAGGTTTTTTCTGATTCCATATAAAACAAAGTATTATTTTTTTGAGATATTTAAAATATGACAATGGAGCTCTGATAGGAATTGCATTAAAATTATATATTGCTTTGGGTAGTATAGACATTTTAACAAATGTTTATTCTTCTCAGCCATGAGCATGGTATGCTTTTCCATTTGTTGACATTTTCAGCTATTTATTTTCTTAAAGTTTCATAGTTCTCTTTATAGAGATCTTTCACATCCTTTGTTAGGTAAACTCCAAAATATTTCATCTTCTTTGGCACTACTGTGAAAGAAATAGAGTCTTTGACTGTTTTTTCGGCTTGGCTATTGTTGGTGTATATGTTGGTGTACAGATTTATGGGTATTGATTTTGTAACCTGACACATTGCTATATTCCTTGATCACTTCTAAAAGTTTTGTAGTAGAATCCCTGGTGTTTTCCAGATATACAATCTTATCATCTGTGAAGAGTGAAAGTTTGATATTTTCTGACCCTATGTGGATACCCTTGACTGCTTTTTCTTCCCTAATTGCAATGGCTAAAATGTCCATCACAATGTTGAAGAGCAATGGAGACAATGGGCATCCTTGCCTGGTTCCTGATCTAAGTGGAAATGGTTTCAATTTAACTCCATTCAATACGATATTGGCTGTGGGTTTGCTGTAGATGGCCTCTATCAGTTTAAGAAATGTCCCTTCTATACCAATTTTTTTAAGTGTTCTGGTCATGAAGGGATGCTGGATATTGTCAAAAGCTTTTTCTGCATCAATTGAGGGTCTTTTTTTTTTTTTATTTGTTTATGTGCTGGATTACATTTATAGATTTACATATATTGAACCAGCCTTGAGACCCTGGGATAAAGCCCACTTGGTCATGGTGCATAATTTGTTTGATGTGTTGTTGGATTCTGTTTGTTAGTATTTTGTTAAATATTTTTGCATCAATATTCATTAGTGATATTGCTCTATAGTTTTCTTTTCTTGTTGGGTCTCTCCCTGGTTTAGGGATCAAGGTGATGTTTGCTTCATAGAATGTGTTGGGTAGTATTCCTTCTTTTTCTATATTTTGGAAGAGGTTTAGTAATGTAGGTACTAGTTCTTCTTTAAAGGTTAGGTAGAATTCTGATGTGAAGCCATCTGGTCATGGGCTTTTCTTTTTAGGGAGATTTTTTTATAGTTGATGCTAATTCAGAACTTGATATAGGCCTGTTCAACGTTTCCACTACGTTCTGGCTGAGTCTTGGTAGGTGGCATGCTTCCAAGTATTGGTCGATTTCCTTCAGATTTTCATATTTCTGAGAGTAAAGTTTCTTGTAATATTCGTTAAGGATTTTTTGAATTTCTGAGGGGTCTGTTGTTATTTTGTCTTTACCCTTTCTGATTGATGAAATTAGAGGTTTTACTCTTCTTTTTTCTGGCTAGGTTAGCCAAAGGTTTATCTATTTTTATTGACCTTTTCAAAAAAGCAACTTTTTGATTTGTTGATCTGTTGTATAATTCTTTGTTTTCAATTTCATTTAATTCTGCTCCAATTATGGTTATTTCTTTTCTTCTGCTTGGTTTGGGCTTAGAATGTTCTTCCTTCTACAGTTGCTTAAGATGTCCCATTAAGTTGTTAACTTCCTCTCTTTCCATTTTCTTGAGGAAGGCTTGCAGTGCTATAAATTTCCCTCTTAGGACTGCCTTTGCAGTATCCCAGAGGTTCTGATAATTTATGTCTTCATTGTCATTTTGTTCCAAAAATTTGGTAATTTCGTTCTTAATCTTATCTATGACCCATCTATCCTTCAGCATAAGGTTATTTAGCTTTCATATTTTTGTATGAGTATGCAGATTATTGTTGTTATTGAGTTCAACTTTTATTCCATGCTGGTTGGAGAAGATGCAAGGAATAATTTCTGTTCTTTGATATTGGCTCAGGTTAGACTTGTGACCAATGATGTGATTGATTTTGGAGTATGTTCCATGGGGTGATGAGAAGAATGTGTATTCAATTTTATTACTATGAAATGTTCTATAGATGCCTGCTAAATCCAGTTGTTGAATGGTTAAGTTTAAATCTAAAATTTCTTTACTTAGCTTCTTTTTGGAGGATCTATCCAACACTGCTAAAGTTGGAGTATTAAAATCTCCAACTATGGAGCTGGAGGAAATACTCATGTCTATTTGACATTTTCTTATAAATTGTGGCACATTCTGGTTGGGTGCATAAATATTAATAATTGGAATCTCATCATTACGTAGTACCTTTAACAAATATGAAATGTTCGTCTTTATCCTTTCTTACTTTGGTTGGTTCAAAGCCTATTGTATCTGCAAATAAGATTGAAACACCTGTTTTTTCTTTTTTTGTTTTCCATTTGCCTGGAATATAGATGACTATCCATTCACATTGAGTCTAAATTTATCTTTTAAGGTAAAATGAGATTCTTGTATGCAGTAGATATCTGGCCTAGGTTTTTGTATCCAGTCAGCAATTAAAAATAATGATAAATCTTTAGAAAGTCCCGTGGACATTTTTAATCCTTTCATCACTGTGGAAGTTGAAATTTGATAAAAAGTTTCTGGGTGAGTTTACTTTTATGGTGGAGGATAGGTTTGAGAATATTCTGGGGAGCTGGCTTAGTTATAGCAAATTTCTTCAACATGTGGATGTCATTAAAGTATTTATTTTTCTATCATAAATGAAACTCAGTTTAGCTGGATACAGGATCCTGGGTTGAAAGTTTTCTTTTGTTTTAGGAGATTAAAAGTCGATGACCATTCTCTTCTAGCTTGAAAGGTTTGATCAGAGAGATCTGCAGTTATTCTAATATTCTTCACCTTGTAGGTAATGGATTTCTTATGTCTGGCTGCTTTCAGAATTTTCTGAAAAAAAAGTTAATTTTCATATTAACTTTAGTGAAGTTAATTATGATGTGCCTGGGGGATGTCATATTCGGGTTGAGTCATCCTGGGGTTCTGAAACTGTCTGCTATCTGAATTTCAGAATTTCTTGGCATGTCTGGAAAGTTCTCTTTCATAATCTCATAAAGAAGAGACTCTGTGCCTTGTGATGCCACATCATCATTTTCAGGTATCCCTATAAGGCGAATATTGGTTTTCTTTGAGTTATCCCAGAGCTGTCTGAAAGAATGATCCATTTTTGCTTTCCATTTCTCTTCCTCTTTGGAAGTTTATGAGTATTCAAAAGCTTTGTCTTCCATGTCAGAAATCCTTTTTCTGCTTGCTCCATTCTGTTACTGAGAGATTCTACTGTATTTCTCAGATCTTTGAGGGGCTGCAACTTCTTGTCTTAATGTATCAAAATCTTTGGTCATTTTTTCTTTGAATTCATTAAATTCTTGAGACATCTTTTAGGTCATCTTTTGGATTACTGCTTGAAATTCTAATTCATTCTTTTCCTCCATTCCACTGATCTTGTTTGCTATCCAGACTCTAAATTCAATTTCTGACATCTCAGCCATTTGCTTATGTAAGGGATCTTGTGCTGTATCTACCTTGTTGTTCCTTGGGGGAGTTGAACTACTCTGATTATTCATATTGCCAGAGTTTTTCTGTTGATTCTGCCTCATGATTATTTTTCACTGTTGCTTTAGACCATCCTCAGAGTTGGGGAGGTGTCTCTCCCAGATCAGACCCCAGCAGGAACACTCTGTTGTTACTGGATCTTTGTAGGGAGTGACCCTGTGCAGCTGCTCTGTGACTGCCCCACCCAGGAGTTCTGGCTGTGGGAGCAGCTCTGGAGTGTGGCTCACCAGATCAAGCAGCAAGGTGTAGGACGGTGCACGCACCTTCTGGGAGTGCCTGGCACCCAGTGGACTTGGCAAAGGGAGCCCATGCCTCCAGCAGTCTCTGGCTTAGAGGAGGACTTGCAAGGGAGGGAACTAGTCACACCACCTCCTGAGTCCCTGGCCACACCGGCGGGGCTGGTACGGAGGCAGAGAGGGTAGGGGAGGAGGTGGGTTTGTCTTATCCCAGAGTTCCAGATCCAGGCGGACAGGCAGGCATAGTCCCTGACTGGTATGGATGGCAGGCGGAGGCCTGGCGAGGGGGTCCCTGCAGAGTCCCACGCCACAGCAGGTGGCAAGCTGAGGCCCGGTGGAGTACCTGGCTACTGCGAGAAGAGAGCCAAGTTCTAGCAGGCCTGGATCAGAGCCACATGGGGGTTGGCAGGGCACCAATCTGGGCTGCTCAGGAGTCTCAGCAGCGCTGGGTCAAGGCTCGTCGGGGCACAGGTAGGACAGGTAGGGCACAATCAGAGCCATGCAGGCATCCCAGCAGAGTTCCTGGCCAGTGCTGGTGGCAGGCCAAGGCCCAGCAGGGTCCCTGCCAAGTTCCTGTCCACTGTGGGCGGTGGGCTCAGACACAGATCAGAGCCAGATGGGGGTCCTAGCAGAGTCCCTGCTGCAGCCTGGGGCTGAGGACCAGTGGGGCACAGATCAGAGCCGCTTGGGAGTCCCAGCAGATTCCCTGGCCCTGGAGGATGTTGGGCTCAGCTGGAGTGGAGTGGAGCCCCACAGTTCCGGGTGGAGTCCCTCTCCTGGGGTGTGGAGCTTGGTGGGGCCCCGAGTCTCTTACCTGGGAGGCCACCTGGTCAAGCAGACAGGGAGGGTGGGCGCTGCTCAAGTCCTCTTCCCTCAATTTCAGCAGAAGTCAGGCTTCTGGTGTGTCAGGTAAGGGGGGAAGGGCATCCTGGAAGTTCAGAATGGCGGAAAACTTTAGTTCAGTTTTTCTGCCTGAAGCTTGGTTTCTTGGAGTCGCAGCTTGCCTCAGCAGAGGTGACCTGCTGTTATCACTTCTCTTTCTCAGCTGGTCTCCCAGTCTTTAGCTCAATTAGGCAGTTTCTGGAGGATCTTTGTCCTTTTAGCAGGAACCTCTTTTGGAAGCTGCTTCCAATCGGTCATCTTGCCCCTCCCCCCTCTTATAACACTTTTTAATGAGCTATGAATCTCTTTTCACACGAAGAGATAAATGCAATCAAGTGACTACTAAATACAGCACTTAGACTGTGGTTTAATATAGCATATATCATATTTTGAAAATAAGAAATATTATTTTTGTTGTGATTGATAAGATTTATTTCTTAATTTATTTTCTTAAAAACTAGTTTTAGAAGAAATATTTAGTTGAATATAGTTCTCAAACTTTTCAGGAAGAATTGTGGGAATGGTGGAAAGAGCAGTCTTAAAAATAATCAAAGACTATGATATTTAGTGATTTACTGAAATTCTTTATAAGTTAGCATTTCCATCTATAAATCAGAGAAAATATTACCTCCAAGTATAGTACAGGAAATACCATCTTAAATACTGAAACGAGCCAGGGATGATGCTGGCCAATCAGAATGGAGGCTCTGTAGAATTTTTAGTTACAATTGGTGCACCACCCAACCTTCACCTCTGCTGACATCATAGACATTGTACATGAAGGAAAAATAAGTTCAGGTGTGGTGGCTCAAGCCTGTAATCCTAACATTCTGGATGCCAAGGAGGGAAGATCCCTTTGAGCTCAGAATTTCCACATCTGCTGAGCAAGAGCGAGACCTCATCTCTACTAAAAATAAAAAAATTAGCTGGGTGTTGTGACAGGTGCCTGTAGTTTCAGCTACTTAGGAGGTTGAGGCAGGAGCATCACTTTGATCCCAGGAATTTGAGGTTGCTGTGAGGTAGGTTGCTGAGGCGAAGGTGCTATGGCCTGGTTAACAGAATAAGACTCTGTCTCAGGAAAAGCTAAAAGTACAAATGGAACATTTCTAACTAGTTTATAACATTTATAACTGAAGCTTGTGAGCAGTAAGCTTACCTTCCATCAGTGGAGCAGAGAAAGGACAGTAGCGTGGAGGTTTTTATGAGGATACAAGTTTTTGTTTCTTTGGGATATATGCCCAGAAGTGAAAATGGCTCTATAGAATGGAAAATGTTTGTTTAGTCTGAAACAAAATGCCAAATTATATTCCAGAGTGGCTATAACATTTTATATCCCTGTCGGCAAAGTATGAGAGATCCAGTTTCCCTACATCCCTGCCAGTATTGGATATTCTCATTACTGGTTTAAATTGTAGTTCTTCTCATCATAGTCTTAGTTTGCATTTCCCTAATGTGTAGTGATGATGAAAAACCGTTATGTGCCTACCGTATAGCCACGTAGTCCCTTTAGTGAAGTGTCTCTCCCTGTTTTTTACCCATTTCTAATTATATTATTTCCTTTTATGTGTGTACCTTCTCTTTATTTTTCTATTAATCATGCTAGAGGCATTTCAAAGAACCAGCATTGATTTCTCATTGAACTTCTGTATTGTGCTCTATAATCAATTTAATAAATCAGGCTCTTTTATTATTTGCTTATATTTTGCTTACTTTGGTTTTTATTTTTTTAACATTTTGAAGGAGCATTTTATTGATTTTCTTTTTCAAAATTACAAAATATTTAGGGGGTAAAAATATCTTTATTATGTAAGTATCTTTTATAATACTTAAGTCATAGCATTTGGTGTTCACTGTTACCCATAGGTAAGTTTTTAACTTTTTTTTTTTACTGCACCCCTTCTTGGTTTCTAAGGCTCTTTGTATCTCTTTGTGCCCATTGTTTAGCCTCCAATTGTTGGTGAGGACGTGAGGTATTTGACATTTTATTCTTTGGACACTTTGTTTAGGATAATGGTCTCTATTTTCATCCCAATTGCTGCAAACAACATGATTTGTTTCAATGGCTGAGCAAGTGCTCCATGGGACATGTGTACCATATAAATGGCTGAGCAGTACTCCATATATGAGACACACATACCATGTAAATGGCTGAGCAGTACTCCATGGGTCACGCATACCATATAAATGTCTGAGCAGTGTTCCACGGGATGCACATACCACATAAATGGCTGAGTAGTGCTCCACGGGACACATGTACCACATAAATGGCTGAGTAGTGCTCCATGGGACACACATACCATATAAATGGCTGAGTAGTGCTCCATGGAATACATATACCATATTTTCTTTTTTCACTAGGGAGTTGATGGGCATTTACTTTATTTTCACATCTTTCCAAGTGTGAATTGTGCTGCAATAAGCATTTGAGTGTGAGCGTCTTTTTGATAAAATGGCACCATTTCCTTGGGGTAGACACCAGCAGTGGGATTGATGGATAGAATGGAAGGTCTACTTCTTCAAGAAATCTCCACATGTTTTTCATAGAGGCTGTCCCACCAACAATGTACAACCATTCCTTCTTCTCTGCATCTACGCCAGCATCTATTTTTTTTTTTTTAACTTTTGATTAGTGATCATTCTCCTGGTAGTTTGAATTTGCATCTCCCCAATGATGAATGAATTGAGCATTTTTTAAAATAGGTTTTCTTGGCTATATCTATCTTCTTTTGAAAAATGTTCCTATCTTTTTCCCACTTTTTGATGTGGTTGTTTATTTCTTAGTAATTTTTTTTAGGTCTTTGCATATTCTTTGTTTTTTTGTTGTTGTTGTTGTTGAGACAGAGTCTCAAGCTGTTGTCCTGGGTAGAGTGCTGTGACATCACAGCTCACAGCAACTTCCAACTTTTAGGGCTTAAGCAATTCTATTGCCTCAGCCTCCCAAGTAGCTGGGACTACAGGCACTCGTCACAGTGCCTGGCTATTTTTCAGTAGTAGTTGTCATTGTTCTTTAGCAGGTTTGGGCTGGATTCCAACCCTCCAACTCTGGTGTATGTGCTGTCACCCCAGCCACTTGAGCTACAGGCGCTGAGCTAGTCTCTGCATATTCTTGATATTAGTCTTTTGTCAGATGTATAGTTTGGAAATATTTTCTCCCATTCTGTAGGGCATCTGTTCACTCTGTTGACTATTTCCTTTGCTGTATAAAACATTTTTAATTTAATTTAATTCCTTTTTTTATTGTTGCTATATTTGCTTTGGGGGGGTCTTAGTCATAAATACTTGCTTAGACCAATGTCTAGAAAAATATTTTCCTGTGTTTTCTTCCAGAATTTTTATGGTTTCAGGCCTATAAACATCTTTTAACCACTTTGGATTATTTTTTATATGGTGAGACACAGGGTCTTCCACTCCTCTGCACGTAGCTGTCCAGTTTTCCCAGCACCATTTATTGGAAAGGGTTTCCTCTCCCCAGTGCCTCTTGTTGCTTTGTTGAAGAACAGTTGGTTGCAGCCATGTGGTTTTCTACCTGGGTCTTCTGTTCTGTCCCACTGGTCACGCCTTTGCCCTTGTGGCAGCACCGTGCTCTTGTGGTGCTGCAAACTTGAAGGGTCACCTGAAGTCAGGTCATGCGATGCCTCTAGATTCGTTCTTTGTGCTGAAGATTGATTGGCTACTTGGGCTCTTTTCTGGTTCTGAATGAAGCTAAGGATTATTTTTTCCAGATCTGTGAAATATGACACTGGTATTTTAACAGGGATTTCATTGAATCTGTAAATCACTTTGGGCAGTATGGACATTTTAAGAATAATGATTCTGCCAATCCATGACTAAGGGATGTTTTTCCATTTGTTTGTGTTTTCCCTGATTTCTTCCATACGTTTCTTGTACTTTTCCTTGTAAACATCTTTCACCTCTTGGGTTAAGTATCTTTCTAGGCATGTTATTTTCTCTATAGCTATTGTGAGTGTTATTGAGCCCTTGTTTTGACTCTTGGCTTAACTGTTATTAATATATAGAAATGCAACTAATTTGTGTATGCTGATTTTGTAACCTTAGACTTTGCTGAACTGATTTATCAATCCCAGGAGTGTTTTGGTGGAGTCTTTAGATTTTTCTAGATACAAGAACAAACTAGGCATAGAAGAAACATATAAACATATAAAACCCAGTTAACATCATCCTGAATGGCAAAAAGCTGAAAGCATTTCCCCTTAAGAACTGGAGCAAGAAAAGGGTGTGGGTGTCCATCATGACCACTCTATTCAGCAAAATACTATAAGTCCCAACCAGAGTGATTGGGAAAGAGAAAAAAAAAAAATAAAGGGTATCTAAGTTAGGAAGAGAAGGTCAAACTATTCGTGTTTGCTGACAATAGGAAATTGAATTTTAGATTATTGACTTTAAACTTCACTTTTTCTAATATAAGCATTTAATAGCATATTCTTCCTCTAGTGCTACATTTGCCCTATCCCCCCCAAGTGGACATGTTATCCTGTTTCTATTTTCATCAATCCAAAGTGATTTGTATTTCTTTTAAGTCTTTTTCCTTGACAAAAGAATTTTTCCCCTTTTCTTTCTTTTTTAAGTAGACTATTATTTTAGGGCACTTTTAGGTTCACTGAAAGGTTGAGTGTAAGGTACAAAGATTTTCCAAATACCACGTGTCCCTACCCAAACACGGCCTCTCCCATTATCAGCATGCCCCACCAAAGTGGCACATTGCTTACAATGATGAATCTCTCAGAAAATGCTTATACTGGGCTCACTCTTGGTGATACAAATTCTGTGGGTTTGGATACACAGACATGTAGAATGGTAAGTATCTACCATGATAGTATCAGACACAGTACTTTCAGGACCCTAAAAAGTCCTCTGCAGTCTTGCTATTCATCCTTATCTCCCTCAAACCTCAGAAAACCACCCATTTTTTTAATATATCCATTGTTTTGTCTTTTCCTGAATATCAGTTAGGAGGCTCAGGCAGTAGGCAGCCTTTTAGTTTAGCAGCGTGCCATCAACTCCCCCATCCATGACTTCACCTTCTGAAGGACATCCAGTTTGCTTCCTTGTTTTGGCAACTATAAATAAAGCTGCCCTAACAGTTGTGTTCATGCTTTTGTGTGGCCATTCATTTTCAACTTCTTTGAGTAAATACCAAGAAGAATTATTGCTGGATCATGTGGTAAGAGTATGCTAGATTTTTAAGAAGCTACCAAACTGTCTTTCAAAGTGACTGCATGATAGAGTATTTCTATTGCTCCATCTTTCTGTCAGCGTTTGGTGTTGTCAGCATTCTGGATTGTGACCATTTAGCAGGTGCATAATGGCATTTCATTATTTTAATTTCCACTTCCCCAGCAACATACAGCATGCAGCATCACTTCATGTGCAGATTTGTCATCTGTACGTATTCTTTGGAAAGGTGTCTGTAAAAGCCTTTGAACTATTTTTAATTGGAGTGTTTATTTGGATGTCACGGAGTTTGTAGATTTTTATTAATACTTTTATCTAATATATCTTCCACAAATATTTCTTTCCAGGCTGTGTTTTATCTTTTCATTCTCTTGACTTGCCTTTTTCTTCTTCTGACAACATCTTTCACACAGCAGAAAACTTTTTTAAAATTTTTTACATATACATGTGTTTATTAGGTTTCCACTTTATGCCTTCACAGAATTAAAAAAGACTTATAATTTAATAACAATAACAATGTATAAGATAAGGACTAGAAACAAACACCTCATAAAGAATGAACAAAGATAAATATATTCAGAAAAGAAATCAGACAAGTGCTGCATTGAAATATTAAGGAATAATAATAATAATGCATAGAAAGTAACATTCACATTGTCAGATAAGAGTATGTCTATACTGACTCTGAGGCTCAGGATGGAGTCATCAGTTAACTTCTTCTTATTTTTTTTCCAAAGCCTTAAAAAATAGACAACTAATATTTATAAATAAAAGTAAAAGATAATTTCAAAAAACAGATCTTGCCAAATCTTATTGACAATAGAAAAAAGAAAACATACTTCAAAATCATTCTACTTAATCTGAATATACCTGCTATTAAAATTGAAGAAAATATATTATTATAAAGGGGAAATTACAAACATATTTCACTTGTAAATGAGGATGCAATATCCTAAACAACATATTAACAAATTAGATTAAAAATTATTATTTAAGTAATGTACTTTGGTCAAAATTAAATCCAATTTATGTGAGAATTAGTCACTATTTTCTTTTCCTTTTTTTTGTTTTCTTTCCCTCACTCTCTCCCTCCTTCTCTCTCTGTCTGCTCCTCACTTCCCCCATGCCCCACCGTGTCATTAATTGTCATTAATTGTTGTCATTTCAAAGTTGAATACATAGGATTCATGTTTCTCCATTCCTGTGATGCTTTACTAAGAATAATGTGTTCCACCTCCATGCAAATTAGTACAGATGCTGCAAAATCTCCATTTTGTTTTGATGGCTGAATAATAAACACAGCAGAAAACTTTAATTCCCATGACACCCACTTTGTCAATTGTTTTTTCATGGGTAGTGCCCTTGGTGTTGAATATAAACACTCATCACCAAACCCAAGGTCGTTTGGATTTGGTTGTATGTTATTTTCTAGGAGTTTTATATGCATTTTACGTTTAGAGTTGTGAACACTTTTTAATGAATTTTTATGAAGGGTATGGGCTTTGATTAGGTTCCTGTTTTGCATATGAATGTCCATTGTTCAAAAAACATTTGTTGAAAAGACTGTACATTCTGCATTGAGGCCTTTGCTCCTGGCCAAGGTGCAGCGGACTGTGACTGTGTGGGTCTCACCCTGTGGTCGTTCTTTTCGTCTGTTCTTTTCCCAAATCACACTGTTAACTGTAATGTCAGAGGTTGTATCAGGGTTGTATAACACCAATCTTACAACTTTGTTCCTGTGTTTTAACACTGTGCCGAATCTTTTGCCTATTTACACAAACTTTAGAATCAGTTTGTCAATATTCACAAAATAACTTGCTGGGATTTTGACTGATATTTTATTACATCTGTATTTCAAGTTAGGAAGAACTGACATCTTGACATTATTGTGTCTTCATGCCCATGGACATGAAATATTTTTCTATTCATTTAGTTCTTTTTCTGACTTATTTTATCAAGTTCTCTAGTTTTCCTTATATAAATTCTGTATATATTTTTAGTTAGGTTTGTATCAATTGAACTAACTTGTGAAAGGGAAAACATTGTCTTCTTTATTATCTTAGGTAAAACGTTTTGCATTTCTTGCCCCAGTGTGATGTTAGCTGAGGGTTTGGGGTGGGTCGTCTTTATCCAGTTAAGCACATCCTCACACTCTATCTAGTGTGTTGAGAAATATTTTTTATACTGAATGATTAGTAGATGCTTTTATCCACATCTACTGATCTGACTGTGTGATTTTTCTCCTGTAGGCTGTTGATGTGGTGTAATAAATACTTTGATTTTCAAATGTTGAATAATCTTTCATGTCAACTATAATAGCAGATTCATCCATTTCTTCCTGCAGTCTTGCCTCACATATTTTGAGGCTGTTTTATTAGGCACATACAAATTAAGGATTGTTATATTTTCTTGAAAAATTGACATCTTTGTCATTATGTAATTTTTTGTTCCTGATAAATTTCCTTGGCTAATTATGCTCTGTCTGGATTTAATAAAACTAGTTTTTTCTTTTCATTAGTATTTCCATGATAAATATTTTTTCAACCATTTATTTTTAATCTGTATGTGTTTGTGTCCTACAAATGGAATACAGAATATATGCTGGACTTCTTTCTTGATTTTTCCTACTTTTTGTAGTTTTATTTAAACATTGTATAAAATTCTATTGTATTAGCATAAACTATTTTTTTTTTTTTTAGTGGTTGTTCAAGTTTCTTTTCTCTCTTTCTTTCTTTTTTTTTTTTTTTCAGTTTTTGACTTGGGCTGCCACCTCCAGTATATGGGGCCGGCGCCCTGCTCCTTTGAGCAACAGGCGCCGCCCATTTGTACAAGATTTTGAAATAAACATTTACTGCTAATCCAAGTCCACTTTTAAATAAAACTGTGCTGTGTCTTAAATTGTGTGAGTGCCTTATAATAACAAATCATCCTTAGTTCTCCCCTCCACCCTTTACATCACTGCTATCATTCATGACTTTACATATATAGGTGTATATGAATACATAAGCATCTGTAACCTAATACTTGGTTATTTCAAGCAAATTATTATCTGTACTCTGTACAGCATTTCCTTTGGTTCCTTTTCTAGGCCTTCCATCTCTGCTACATTGCTCGTCTGTTCTTGCATTCTGTCTACTTTACCCATCAAAAGCCCATGGCATTTTATTCACAGCTGCTTTAAACTTGTGATTTGATAAATTCACAGTCCTGCCATATCTTCATCTAGTTCTGAAGCTTGTCCTATTTTTTCAATCTGTGTTTTTTACCTTTTATTATGATTTGTAATTTTTTGATAGGTGGACATGATGTACTAGGGAGGAGAAACTGCTGTAAATAGTCCTTTAGTCATGTGGTAGAAAGGGCAGGGGAGAGAAGTATGCTTACAGTCCTGCCAGGATGCCTCTGCATCCTAGCAAGCCCAGGCCTCGGGACTGAGACATCACAGGTGCTTCTCAGACAGCCCCCCTTAGAGGGGCAGGATGGCTGGAGTTGGGCAGCTCGCTTCCCCTGGGTCACTCAGGCTCCAATTATGCTCTGGCTTAACAAGACTGCAGTTTAAGCTCTGGCTATCTAGTTTCTCCTGGGATAGACCGTGTTAAGGACTTTGTGCTTTAGCTATTTCAAAATGATTTTCCCCTCCCTGTATCAGAGGCCCAAATGGATTTTCTCCAATACTCTTGGTGAGAACCGGGTTCAGTTCCTGGAGATAAAACTCACACAGACCGATAATGGGTGTCCTTGGAGTTCTTATCTCTTAGACTCATACACTCTGAGCCTCCAGCCAATCACCAGTTAGATTTCTTTCTGCTTTCCCTCCTCCACACAGGGTCCTGCGGGGGTTTGGGTTGGGGTTTCTGCTCCAGCATCCCATGATTCTCTGCCCTTGGTGACATATTTCCACAAGTTTGGAGACAATGGTTCACCCTGTGGCCTCACATCTCTGACGGAACTAAAGAAAGTTGTCGACATTTTAGTTTGTTTGATATTTTATTTGTAGGATGGAATAGAGATGTCCAGGTTCTTACAAACTGGAGTCTCCAAGAGATGGATTTTTAGAAATGGGATGTTTAGTTTCTAAGTATTTGAAGACTTATCTTTCTAGATTTTATTTTTAGTCTCTTCCAATGTGGTAAAAAATATATATATCTATACTTATATGATTTCTTTGTTTCATCCTCTGTATGATTTCCTTTTTTCTTTTAATCAAACAACATTTCTTTGTGGCCCAGAATATGGTCTTTTTGCAGCTTAAAAAGAATAGAAGTCTATGTTCCCTGATACCAAAGCTGAATAAAAATATTACAGAAAAAAATAGTATTATACCAATATTCTTGACGAACATAGATGCAAAAATGTTCAACAAAATGCTAAATAACAAAACTGCAGAACATTTAACATTATTAAATGACATTTATCTCAGGAATGCAGGGACCATTCAACCCATGCACAGTTACAGATATAATATACTACAATAACAAATAAAAGAAAAAACATATAACCATCTCAATAGAAGCTGAAAAAGCAATAGACAAATTTCAACATCCTTTTATGATACAACTCCCAACCAAATAAATATAGAAGGAACATATCTTAACACACTAAAAGTCACACGTGAGAAACTTACAACTAACATTCTAGACAATGAAAAACTGAAAACCTTTCCTCCCAAATCAGGAAGAAAACAGGAAGGCCCACTCTCCCCACTTCTATTCTATTAAATATAGTTCTATAAGTTCTTACAAGAGTAATTATGCAAGAGAAAGAAATAAAAAGTATCTAAATAGGAAAGAAAGAAGATGGTTGCTTTTTGCTGATGACTGTGATCTTATATTTAGAAAAGCCTAAAGAACTCATAAAAAATACAGTAAAATTACAGGGTACAAAATCAACATAACAGAGCAGCATTTCTATATACTAGCAATAAACTGCTTGGGAATGAAATTAAGAAAACAATTCTATTTATAATAGCTACAAAAAAATAAATAAAATGCTTAGGAACAAAATTAGCCAAGAAGGCAAATATCTACACACTCAAAATTTTAAAAAATTTCATGAAAAAACTGAAGACACAAAGAAATGTTTCATGTTTATACATTTGAAGGATTAATATTGATAAAAATGCCCATACTATGCAAGGAGATCAACAGATTTAAATCAATTTTTATCAAAATTCTAATTTCACTTTTCTTAGGAATAGAAAAAAAACAATAAAATTCATACAGAATCACAGACACAAACCCAGAAACAGAGGCAGCCTTGAACCAAAACAACAAACCTGGAAGCACTACACTACTTGATGTCAAACTGTATTACAAAGCTGTAGAGTTGAAACAGCACAATAACGACACAAATAGACACATCAACCATCTCTGAAACAAAACAGAACAGCGAGGAAACCAGGCATTTGTGGCCAGCTGACTTTTTTTTTTGTTAAAGTGAAGTTTACTTATTTTTATTTATTTATTCATTTTTTTGTTGTTGTTTGCAGTTTGGCCAGGGCTGCGTTTGAACTCACCACCCTTGGTATATGGGACCAGCACCCTACTCACTGAGCCACAGGCACCACCCGTGGTCAGCTGACTTTTGACGAATAGGCCAAGAATACACAGTGGGGCAGGATAGTCTCTCCAACAACTGTTAGAAAAACCAAATTTCCATATGTGGAAGAATCACATTGGGCCCTTATCTCACACCATATACAAAAATCAGCTCAAAAATGGATTAAAGAATAAGCGAAAGACCTGAAATAAACAAAAGCATAACCTATACAACATTGTTTTTGCATAAAGATGCTTTAGATTTGAACCCCAAATCTCAGGAAACAACCAAGTTACACAAATATGATTACATCAAATTAAAAAGCTTCTGCACAGCAAGGGAAATGATTAATAGAGCAAAGAGACATAATGTAGGAAAATATTTGTAAGCCATGCATGTGATGAGGGGTTAGTATCAAAAATACAGGAAGGAACTAAAACAACTCAATAGCACTAAAGCAAATGACCTCATTAAAAATGTGGGAAGAACCTGAAGACACTTTATAAAAGAAGACATACAGGCTCGGTGCCTGTAGCTCAACGGGCTAAGGTGCCAGCCATGTATACCTGAGCTGGCGGGTTCGAATCCAGCTGAGGCCCACCACACAACAGTGACAGCTGCAACCAAAAAATGGCCGGGCGTTGTGACGGGCGCCTGTAGTCCCAGCTACTTGGGAGGCAGAGGCAAGAGACTTGCTTGAGCCCAGGAGTTGGAGGTTGCTGTGAGCTATGATGCCACAGAACTCTCTCCAGGGTGACAGCTTGGGGCTCTGTCTCAAAAAAAAATAAAAAGACACACAAATGATAAACAGATAACTGAACAAGTCTCAACATCACTCGTAACTAAAGAAGTGCAAATTAAAAGCACAATGATATATCATCTCATACTGCTTAGCATGGCTATTATCAAAATGAAGAAAACTATGGGTGGTGAGGATGAGCAGAAAAGAGAGCCCTGTGCATTGTTGATAGGATTTGTATAAAACTGGGGCTTCCTAAAAATACTGAAGATATTGTAGAATTACCCTAGGCTGCAGAATTCCCACCTCTGGGTTTATACAACTAAGATTTGAAAGGCAGTAAGTTCAAGACACATCCATACTCCTGTGTTTATTTCAGTATTATTCGCAAGAGTCACATGTGGACTCAACCTAAATGTCCATCAACCAGTGAATGCATGAAGAAATGTCAGTATATATGCACAAAGTAAAACTATTCAGCCTTTTAAAAGAAGGAAATTGTATCAAGGGTTGCTCTGGAAGCTGTTGTGCTAGTGAGGCGAGACAAACGACAAATGCACTGACCACCCGCTCTCACCTGTGGGATCCAGAGCAGCAGAGAGCAGAAGGGCAGTCACAGGGGCAGGAGAGGAAGGGGAATGGAGAGAGATTGGTTAAAAAAAATACAGCGTTTCTCTTAGAAGAGCGTAATAAGTGCAGTGAGGTGGAAATAAAGGGTGTAGTTTTTCTCAACGTGAAGGGGTACAGAGCCTCACCTTTTTTGTAGCATGTGTCTGAAGAACAATAATTGTATTACAGTTTTTTGTCTTGCTAGACTATCGCCTTTTAGGTAATAAGACTAGAAAGAAAACAGAGTTTTTGTTTCCATCTGCATCCATTGGTATTTCTGGGTTCCTTGCCCATCCACTGCCCACTGTCTTGTTTTGGATATGACACAGAAAGATGAATGCAGAGAACTCCCCGTCACACTGGGGCCACCCCCGGCACTCCGGGTCAATGGCTTTCGGCCCCTGCGCTTCTCCTGTCAGAGTGTCCTTATGATTTATTTTGTGTGTGCCATTCGGGGTTTTCAACGATACTTAAAAAGAAAAAAAAAAGTACATTTAGCCCCTTACCTCGAAAGTAAAACTTTATTTATCTTAACACTACTATTAATGTTGTTTCCAAAGAAAAGTATTTGACTGACTGGGATTAGTCTGATTCTTAGTTTCTCACTCCCCATAACCTTGATAAATGGTGGCAAAAATATTTTAAAAATTGATGATAAAGATTAATTATGCCATAGCTCTTGTTATAATTGCTGAGTAGAGTCTGGTAGTATAGCAGCCTATGGCTAGGAGGAGTGAGAGTTATAAGAAATACCTGTACAGCTCAATAATGGAACACCTGGGTGGAAATGGCATGGAGAGGGATTTAGCTCTCCTAACAAGCACGAGAGCTCACGAGGTGAGAGCAGTGGTGAGTTGGCGGTCTCTACACCTGTGGTGTTGAGAGGCACGAGATCAGCCTTCTATTAGGCTGGAGGAGAAGGCAGTAGAGAGCATGCGCATTCTATCAGGGACCCGCTTACTCTGACTCTGTCTCCTCTCCTGCCTGCAAAATGCCACCACGGCGTCTCTCTGCTGAAGATCACTAAGCTCTGCTAAAGACTCAGATCTATCCTTCTAAGAAGACTGCTTTACTCTAAGACTCTCTCTCCTGGTAAAGCAGATAACCCTCAGACACCTAAGAGCAATTGTTCCTGAGCAAGGGAGCTTAGGGGTCCGAGTCCAGAACGTAGCTAAGCCGGCAGAGACCTGGCTAGTCCCAGGCCCTGATAAGTGGTGGCAGTGGTGGGCTGTGACATGGTAGAGACATGTCTCTTAATATGTGAAGCCACATATGTAGGTCTATTCTGTAAAATAGTAAATTTTCTACAATATAATGTCCAGGTCTCATATTGAAAATATGACCCATATAAGAATAGATTTTCATATGACTAAAAAATTCTGAGGAATTTACATGGTTTGAAAGAATTTTCCAAACTTGATTGTTAAACTTGTATTTCCAACTTCAGAGGGCAGACATAAAATATATTTAAATTTCTGTTGGATTTTGAGTTTCAGACATTGTAAACAGAGTACTTTGCTAGGTGAAGGCTACTGTCTGCGTAGTAAGCTACTTGTCTCCACACCTCTTTCATTCCATTAGTTATCATACAGTAAAACATTTTTCATCCTGAAAATATTGAATAATGTTCATTTACCCAAGTAAAATTTTATATTTCTTGCTCTAATCCTTCTTTATCAGCCGTTTTATAGGTAAGTTAATAGGTCACAATGAATGATGTCAAAAAAGCTGATATTAAGATAGTTTCTAATGATATTTAAACATTTTAATTGTTTATGATGTACATTACTTTTTGCTTTGCTTATTGCAGATTTGGTGATAACTATTCAATCATTCATAATGGAAAATTAACATTTTAATTTAGCTTTATATAGCTAAATATGGAGGGGTTTTTTGTAAAGCTTTTACCAGAACATAGTTTAAAGAAATGATTGTTTATTCATTTTTGAACTAGTTATTAAAACTCAGCATGTTTTAGAAGAATTAAAAATTTTATTTTCCATGTATTTCTACAGAACATAAAATATTATTGTGGGAAGAAACAAATAATATTTACACTTTGACTTTATGTGTCCCCATTCCAAATATATTGATGACAAGAGAATATACCCATTCACTAAATAATTAAAGCGAAAAGTTGTTGAAGCTGTTTATGGAAGCTCAATGCTAAATTTTACTTATTTGCCACCATTTTGTCATCCCATGCAACCATGAATTCCAGCAGCATGAAAAGTAATTTTCAAGTATTTGGAAAATTTTAAGACATAATATACTTAATAAAGCACTAAATTTTTAAAAACCCATTTTGACATGATACATTTCCAGAGCTACCTTTCTGTTAATAAAAAACTATAACCTAAGGGAAATAAATTAGTAAGAAGTAGAGAGATATTTTTCTCATCAAAGTTAAAAAGAAAAGGTGAGCCAGGTTGTGAAATATGGGCAATAAAAAGTGGTTAAGTAAGGAATCTGTTAAACATATAATGTTTCTTTTCTTTTTAAAATGGTCTAAAATTTGTTAAGAAGGTGCTTATAACGTGGATACAGATCTCACCAAATATGAGGTCTGACAATTACATTTGCAAACTCATCCTAGAAAAAGTGCTACATACCTCAGTGCTGAATGTCCTGTGGTCATCTGTGAGATACAGTACTTCCCTTGGGACACTGTGCACGAACTTCAGCACTAGTCCACCTTTCGAAGCAATTTTGGAACTCTTTTCCTGGAATGGCCATCATAGCTATTGACATATGGCACACAAAAACAAGCACAATAACAAGAACAATAATGGACACTACTCAGTAAAACACCTCCACACATCTTTAGGAACACAGCTGTGAGACCCAGATATACCAAGGTTGTGAAAACTTACTGAGTTGTTAGTACAGTGCTGCTAAAATAAGAGCACAGTGGTGAGTTTACAAACTTAATTGTCAGACCTTGTATGATACCAGGGAGATATTTTTAATAAAACATGATTTAATTATATACGAGTGTGTGTGTATTCTCAAGGCAAATACATCATAACCACAGCTTATTTAATAAGAAATGTGATTTCTTTAGCAGACATTATTGCTTAGGTTGCCATATGTATTAAAAGGTTAAAAGTTCTGAACAGTGCTTAATTCTTTAGTTGTGAGAGAGTTTCAGAAAGGCTAAATAAAGTCAGATGGGTTTACATGAAAATTCAGGGAATTTTGTTTCTTCTTTCTTTGTTGTTGTTGTTGTTTTTGAGACTAATTTCATAGCACAAATGCCTGCTATACTTTATTGCACTGAAAGCAGAAACTCATAAATTCTCACTTCATTACTCAAAAGCTTTATAAATTTCCCATCTGTTTTCCAAGGCCTCATTAAACTTCTTAGAACTCGCCTAGTATAATAAGGGATGGTTTCCAATGGAAGCCATGTAGCTTTTTTCACAATTTATGAAAAGCTCATTTTAATGCTATTGAGAATTTTAAAACGTGGTTTGTATAGGATGTTCAAATGGGCACTAATACACCTAGGATTACTAATATATCCCATAGCTGTTCATGACTAAATCTTCTAGTTAAAAATATTTTCTTTATTAGTTCCAATATTTTATATTTATTTTCATGGATGTGTATTTTTTCTTAAATTGTATTTCGATATAACATGGCCAGAGAATCTCCTTCTTTCAAGACAGCCTGTACTCTAAAAATATTGGTGCCACGTTATTCATTGAAATTCATCACAATTTGCTCCATCAAAATACTGTTAAATTATTTCCTAAGCTGATAATACACAGTGTATTAGCCCAAAGCACTGAGTTTAAGACTTGGAAGCCAGGACAGAGTCTCTTGTACACAACAATAAGAAAATAAAAAAAAAAATTCTATTTAGTACAACAGTGCAGAATTTGGAAACATTTTTAAGTAGAGTTGCTCATTGAAGGCTCCTTCCCCCCACAACTCTTCCTTCTCTTGATTATCAAAGTTTCAAGGACTATATCTTGCCAGAAGAGACGTTTCCAAGTATATTAGGTATTAGTGAGACTCAAATCAGAAATGGAGGATGAATCCTAGTAACCCTACTTCCCAGCTAATCTCTAAACATCATCATTTTCTCATTATAAATTGTGGATAAAAGTGACCATCTTAAAGGGTTGCTCCAGGAGGAAACTGTGATTTGAACATAAAGACTGAATACATAACCCAATGGATGGATTTGGATGCTCAGTTCGTCAAAGATCCCCATTAAAGAATTCATGATGTGTTGAGGTTTGCATTTTAGACAAGGATGGGCAGTAATTTAAATGAATTCCTGTTTGGTGCTTGAGTCTTATTAAAAAGGCACTTAATATTCATGAAGCTGGGAGGTATTTGGGATCAAGGGTATTCTTCTGCATCATAGATAAAGGATCAGCTCTCAGTCTATCTGGCTTTTCTCGGTTTTTGACTCTTTCCTGCATCTGGAACCAAAGGTTTCTAAAACTAAGATCTCTTTTTCTTTCATTGCAAGCCATGCAAAACACTGGGTGATTCATTAAGGAGAAGAGGACAATGAGGGAAGGCAGGGGCAGCTGTGTAATAGTATAATACAAGCCTTGCAATGTCGGTGCCTGGTGATTCTTCATGCTATAAAATGAACTGAAATTTAGAAATAAAGTAGGACAAAAAATTCCAACTTGTGTGTGTTTGTCTGTGTGTACATGCATAAGTGTGTGTCTGTGTGTATATATGCATGTAACTTCTATATCTACGTATTTTATGTGCAATTTTATTTCACATGTTTATTTAATTGGTTGGACTATAAAGCAGAAGTATGTGGTAAAAGTAATATCTCAACAGGACAGTGCTTGTATTTTAAAAGAGCGTTTAAACTTGTAGGAATCACTGAGAATTCCAAATTAGTTTTATTTCTTATTTAGTTTTTTTTATACATAATTTAGTTTTCAAATCTTCCGTTTTTTCCATAAGGACTCTGAATTTTATCTGTCCACTTCTCCTGAGTCTAGAGTAGGTTTGTTTTTTGTCTTAGTAGACTATAAAACTTACTTTGACATATTTTAGGCAAAATATAATGTATATATATTTTGCTTCCAAAATAAGTAACTGTCAAAGGAAACATACTAGTGACCTGATGCTCTTTTTTTTCTTTTTGTCAGAAGTTACCCTATACAGCTAGAAGAAATGTAACAACTGTTATTTAATTCAAAGAAATAAAAACATTTGAAAAAAATCAAAATATTAAAATTGAAAGCTTACTTGAAAGCACTTTCCATGCAGAGAAATTAACAAAATAAATAGCATGGTAAGTAAGTTCCATACTTTTTTTCTCATAAAACGAAAAAGTAGCAAAAAATAGAGTAACCATAAAAGTATTTAAAAAAGAAAATAACAAACTTAATTTCAACGTGAAAAATTATTTGGTTAGTTAAACAATTACCACGGACTTTCACATACTTTCCCTTAGTGTCGTTTGCATAAGACATTTGACTAACTGATTAAATTTTGGCCTTTTCTATGCCCCAAGCAAGTTTTTAAATGCTGCACTCATGCCTCATTCAAGGCTGTGAGCACAAGTCCGAGGACCTTGGCTGACATATTTCCATTCACTGATTTGATTTGTAAAGAAAGGTATAAACATGATGTTACGATATCAATCTCTTATTTTATTTACATTAACTTAAAAGGAAATAAGATATTATGAAACATTATTCCATTACATCAGGGTCTTAAAAGTACCAAACAATTGAGTACAGATTGACAATGTAACAAATTTCTTTTTGTATTTACCCAGCCCAGTGATAGGACCCAGGAGACGGAGATCAGTAATAAGCCAGAAATCCAAATCAGAAGGAGATACAGGCTATCATCCTTGGGAGCCCACTGGAGGAAGGGCTAAAACAATAGGTTGGAGTCTTGTCTGATCACATAAATATTGGAAGGAAAATTAATTGGTATTTATCAATCACATAATTTTGTAAATTCTTATACCTTAGGCATTCTAAGAAATCAAAAAGCAATGTGGGTTGGACATCCAGAATGGCACAATAAGGAAATTTGAAATTCTACTCCTCTTGAAAAGCAATGAGAAAACACTCATAATTATCTGCATCATCTTTTTATGGAATTCTGGAAATGAATCAAATTTGAAATAGCTGTACAGAATTTATTAAAACAAAAAAAAAGGCAGGTGTTTGGAAAGAACAGCGAGCTCAGTACTCTTTTAACTCATGTCTGTACCGTCTCCAGACCTCCACTGCTGCCTTGAAATAAGCAGCCTAGAACACGTGGGAGCTATGAAACCTCCCTGCTCAGAACCCACTGAAGGGTGCTCCTCGAAACCCTCATCCCCAGGAGATCTTCAATGACATGACCCATCTGAAACTCCCTAGAGAAGTCCATTCACAGGCTGCTGTGCTTCAATGTGACTTGTGCCTTCTGAACTTATATTGAAATTCACCCCCAATTCAGTGCTGGGGTGAGTGAGGTGGGAGTGACTGGGTCATGGGCGGGGCCTCATGAGTAGAGTGATGGCCTCCTTCTGGGGTGAGTGGATTCTTATTCTCAGAGTATTAGAGTAGCGCTCTTGAAGGGGAGCGTACTGTTAAACGTCTGCTCCCTCTGCCTTCCTCTGGCTTGTTCTCTGAGAGCTCTCTTGGCCCACACCAGCTCCCCTGACAGTTCCCTCCATAAGCGGAAGTATCCTGAGGCCCTCAGCAGATGCAGTGCCCAATCTCGAACCTTTCAGACACAGAGACATGAGGCAAATAAGTATCTTTTCTTTATCAATCACCGTCACAGGTGTTCGCTAACAGCAACACAAAGTGGGCTAAGACAAAAACTGGGTGTGGCTCTGCAGATACCTGAAGATGTGCATATAGCTTTGGTACTAGGTAATGAGTAGCGACTGAAAATATCAGGAGCAGGCTAGGAAAATCCTATATTGGAATGAATGGAACAGTAAAGGGAATTTTGGTGAGGGTTCAGAAAAGGACAAAAGATGAGGGAAATTTTGGAACTTCTTGAAGTTGGTTAAGTGGTGGTGACCAAAATGCTGACAGACGGGTGGATGCTAAAGACCATACTTGTGAGGTCTCAGATGGAAATGAGGAATATCTTACTGGAGGAATATCTTTATTAGGAATACAGGTTAACTCTTATTACACCTTACAAAGAACGTGGCTGCATGTGTCAATGTTGGAATTTGGTAAAATGTCAAACTTGGGAGTGACAAATACTTGGAAGAAGAAATTTTTGAGTAGCAAAGCATTCAGACAGCTGTGTGGTTCAAACTGCATGGGTAAGATTTGAGAACAAAGGAATGACCTAAATGGGAAATTTATAATTAAGAATGTAAAATGTTTTAAGTATTTGCAGACTGCTCATGTGAAGAGTGAGAAGATGTGTTGGCAGAGTGGTGATGGTGTCGTCCAGAGAACCAGGTGCTAAGAGTCAAAGCAATGGAAAAAGACCCTAACGGCATTTCAGAGACCCCTGATGCTCAGCATGTATCAGGCCCAGAGGCCCCTGAGATGGTTTCAGGGTACAGGTTTGGGGTGCTGCAGCTCTGTGCCCTCAGGATGCTGCTCCCCACATCTCAGCTGCTGCAGCTGGAATTCTGACTTTTGGTAAGGTTTAGGCTGCTTCTCCAGAGGGCACATGAAGCCTGGACATCCGCCTGGTGGATGCTGTGGGCACAGGAACGTGGAAGCAATGGTGACATGACTTCTTCCTCCCATATTTCAAAGGATGCATGGAAAGACCTGCCAGCAGAGGCTTATCACAAGAGCACAAATAGTTCCGTGCACTCCTTGGGTCAATGCCAGCAGGTGTGAGCAGCTGAAGCACCACAGTCTCCACCAGGGCAATGCCTGGTGGAGCTGCTGAGTCAGGCCTGTCTTCAAGACCCCAGATTGGCAGAGTCACCAGCACCAGGCAACATAGACCTGGGCAGAGCAGCGCCCGGAACAGACCCCAGACCCTGAAGGCAGCTGCTTGGGTCATGCCAGAAAAGCCTGGGGCCAGCTGCCTTGGCCTTACCAGGGTGACCAGTGTCCAAGACATGGGGTTAAGGAGGATTATTCTGCTTTAAAATTTACTGTCTGCCCTGTGGGATTTCAGACTTGCTTGGAGATTGTCGTTCCTTTCTTTTCTCCTTTTTAGAATAGGAATATTTACTAAATATCTGCCCCACCACTGGATCTCAGAAGTATATAACTTGGTTTTTATTTTACAAGTTCATAGCCAGATAAACATAACTCTTAAATGAGAATTTGGTCTTTGAAGACTCTTGGAACTACTGGGATGGAATAACAGTATCTTGCACTGGAGGAAGGACATCAGTTTGAGGGATGGTGAGGTTGGAAAGCTTTGGTCTGCACAACAGGCTGAAATTCCACCCTCAATGTGGCACGGTGGGAGAGTGAGCAGATAATACCCCCGGGGTGCCGGGCGCTTCACGGTTGTGGGGACTGACTGGCTCCCGGAGAGTGGGGTGTGCACGGCCCAGCCTTGCAGGGCTCCCTTCTGCTTCCACTCTCAGCACGTGTTTGGCTGCACCCGCAGGCCGCTCTCCCGCGTCCCACGTAAGCTCAGTCACCCAGGCCCTCAGCAGAAGCAGCTGCTCACTTAAGAACCTTCCAGCCCCGGGGACTATATGCCACAGAAACTTCTTTTCCTTTATAAATTACCCAGCCTTAGGTATTTTGTCACAGCAACGCAAAGGGACTAAGATTCAGGGCCTGTCATTGTTGGCTGGACTCGGCTGTCACCACTGGGAGACGCCCTTGCCAAAAATACCCCCGAAAATGGCCAGCAGGTGCCGCGTGTGATGTACTGTCCAGGCTGGAGATACCAACTGTGGGAACAAGGAACTAATGAAAATCTTCACAAAATCTGAGCAATGACGGCTCCATATGGAGCAGTGAAAGTCCCAGGATGTTCTTAAGGATCTGGAAGAAAACAAGAACGTGGGGCTGTGGGCGTCATTGGGGAGGATGCGGGAATCCCTCAGCCCGGGCTGACCTGGAAGCTCTGGGCAAGGAGGAAGAAACCACAAAAGAAGTGGAAACTGTTAGAGCTTTGAAAGAGAGCCGGACACTCACACACACACTCGCACACATACACTCACACAGACTTACATGTTCACACACACTCGCACACACATACGCACTCTCACACACATAGTCATACACTCACACACACAGTCTCACACTCACACTCACACAGACTTACATACACACACTCGCACACACATATGCACTCTCACACACATATAGTCATACACTCTCACAGTCACACACACAGTCTCTCACACACTTACACACTCACACACACATACAGTCATACACTCTCACAGTCTCACACACCCTCACACTCACACACGCTTCACATACTTACACACAGTCTCACACACACAGCCCCACTCACACACACAAACACACACACTCCCACACTCACACCAGGGAAAATTTGGAAGGCTTTACCTCTCATCACTTGTAGAAATGCTTGTCAAATCATTAGATTAACCAAGCAGAGCCTTGGTGGCTACACTGCCAGAAAATTATAGAAAATCACTGCAGAAAAGTCAGTAGAAAAGAAAAAAAGCAAGAACAGCAAGAATCAGTGTCCACAACAGCAGACTAGAGGGAGAGAAGAGATTCTGACTTCCATAATATACTCTTTGTTGCTTTTAAACAAAAATTATGAGACATTTTAAAAAAGAAAAAGAAACAAAGGGAAAAAGGAAACTGGCACTTCTATAAGAAAGTGGGCTGTCAATAGAAACTTTCCACCATTATCTGGGGGACTTAATAGAGAAAGGCTGAATTGTCTACTGCAAAAATGTTCGAAGGATAAAATAAGCCATGCCAAAGAATTGGCTTTTCTCACCAAACAGAGAATGTCAGTGAAGAGATAGAAATAATAAACATGATCCAATGAAATTCTTTTTTTTCAAAGTGAGTAACTGAAACTTTTTAAGTCCTTAGAGGAAGTGAAAGGAAATTAAGTTTGTGAAGAGAGAATGAGAGAACTTGAAGCGTTCACAACATCTCAATGCCAGTAGGAAACTGAGATTATTCAAAGATTATTCGGTTTGGGGAATAACAAAAAAAAGAAGAAAAAGAAGAAGGAGGAGGAGAAGGAGAACAAAAGGAAGGAAAAGAAGAAGGAGGAGGAGAACCAACAGAACCTTGGAATCTGTGTAACAGTGTATCTCGTGCTATCATACACATAGTGGGGATACCAGAACAGGAAAAGGAAGAGACAGAAAGAATATTTGAATAAATAACAGCTGGAAACTTTTCAAACTTGACATTAACATACATATTTGAAAAGCTCAATGAATTATATGTAAGATAAAAAAATAAAGAGACACAAACACCACAGTTAAAATGCTAAAAGCCCCAAATGCAGAAACTTGAAAACAGCAAACGAGAAATCACAACATGCATGGGATCCTTAACAGCCGATTTTTCATAGTTAACCACGGAGGCTCTATAGTGGAATGATACATCTAAGCACTGAAACAAAAAGATTATTAAGTAAGAGTTCTTTATCCAGCTAAACTCTCTTTCAAAAATGAAGGAAAATCAATCCTTTATTATGTATAAAAATGAGACTCAGAATAATAAAAGAATTTGTCACTGTATAAAAAAAATCCCTCATAATAAAATGAAAGAATGAAAGATAATAATTTGAATCTACACTTGGAAATAATTAACACTGTAATAAGTAACCATATAATTACATATAAATTACATTATAAATGCATTTTATTAACATAAAATTTTTCTTCTTTTCTTCTTTCTTTTTTATTTTATGCATTTGTCTTTATAAGAATGTAAGTGTCTTTATAAGACAAATGCATAAAATAATAATTATAAAATGGTATTATAGAGCTTATAATATATAAAGATGTAATATGTATTAGAATAAGTATACAAAGAGGGAGAGAAAGAGAAGGGAAATATATTGGAGCAAATTGCTTAATAATCTTGGAATTAAGTCATGGTTCTGAACTAGATTCTTTTAAAATGTTAAACATATTCTTTGAAATGACTAAAGATACAACTAAATAATACCTAGTAAAAGAAATGTACATTATATATAAATATATATAAAGAGAATGTGAATGTTAATCAATATACATCTCCAAAAGTGGAAAACAAAGAAAAAAAGACTTAACATATATATTAAAACCTAGAAAATGCTAAACATGGTTGACCATATCTATAATTACATTAAAAGTAAATGTATCAAACATTCCAATCAAAAGGCAAAGATTAGAGTAATGAATTTTTTTTAAAAAATTGTTGCTGTATAATACCCTTTAGATAGTGAATATTTTTAGACTTCACTTTATATTTTTAATAATTGTAGATTTGCATGAAGTAGTAATAAATAACAAAAAAAGGTCCTATGTAACCTTATTCATTTTTACCTAAGGGTCATATCTTAAAAATACTCCACTATAAGAATGCAAAGAAAATATTGACAATGAAATAGTCAAAACAGAACATTTTCATCCTGGTTTTCTTTGATTTTTTTTTCATTCATTTCAATGTATTCTTTTTAAAAGTTATTTAGAGAATTTTCTCCATGTCATGAATTATTTGAAATTCTATGGCTTCATGTTCAAATGTGAGAAAATGTTTCTATATTCTTCCTCTTATTTATTCTATAATGGTTAGAAAATACACTCTTTATGATTTTAATTATTTTTAAATGCTTTGTATTATTTTATGCCAATGATATAGTCCATTGTAACAGGCATTACATGAAAACTTGCAAATAATGTATATTCTACCCAAATTGGCCAAAAGTTCTAAAAAATATCCATTTGATCTTCTTGATTGGTGTTTTTCTTTAAATTCTTACATTTTACTGGTGACTTTTTGATTAACTTCTGTCAGTTGGTTAAGCAGTGATGTTAAAGTTTCTAACATAATTTTGAATTTATCTATTCCTCCTTTAAATTCTGTCAGTTTTCACTTTACATATTTTGCATCTCGTTGGAACATACATATTTATATCTGCTATATTTTCTTTAAAGATTTGTACTTTTATCCTTTAATTTCTCTCTTGGTATTGAATAATTTCCTTTGCTTCAAAGTTTAACCTGTCTAATACTAATACAGTAATAGATAATTTTTCTTCATAAAGAGTATGCCTAATACAACTTGTATTATCCTTTTACTTTACACATAACCATAGCATTATATTTAAGTAAGCTTATGCTTTACCATACATTTGGAATATGTTTTTTAATCTATTTTGCTGATCACTGTGTATCCTTTGGTGTATTTAGATAATTCACTTTTAATGTAATTATTGACATTAATACTTAGTTTACCCTATATTTTTGTCTTTTCTCCCTCTAGTTTTATTTTTATGATTACACTTTCTGTCCAGTGCATTTTTGGAACGTTTTTAGTAATTAATTTTTTCTGGAGTGTTTTTAAGTATACCTCAACATTTGCTTTTCATAGTGATTAGTCTAAGAACAATAGTTTATATATGTAAATATTCATATCCCAGTTGAGTCTACAGCTTATCAACCAGTTCAAGTATGTAAACTTTAACTTATTTTAAGTCTCTTTATCTGTCTTGTGAGATTTTACATTTTATAATATATAGTATATTATATTTTTTAATATTTTATATGTCAGTATATTTGTATTTATATACACTATTTACATGTATTATAAATATGTACACTTGTAATGCATATTATGTTAAAATATATTTCATATTCCACAACACATTATGGCATTTTATATATATTAATTTAAAAATACATTATCTACATATATTAACAACCAAACCAGACAGTGTTATAACTTTTGCTTCAATATTCAAGCACAAACTAGAAAACTCAAGAATAGAAGTAAGATTTTTATGCATAATTCTATTTATTGTATTCTTTTTTCTTCACAAGTTCAAAGATTACTTTTATTATTTTGTCTCTTTTTTGTTCCTTTTTTAGCCATTCTTTTAAATGAAGTCGTCTTATCATAAATTTACATAGTTTTTGTCTATCTGAAAATGCCTGGATTTCCCCTTGATTTCTGAAGCGTTGTTTTGCCTGACATAGGATTCAGGATTGACAGTTCTTTTCTTTCAGTAGTTGAAAATTCTTGCCACTTTTTCTCTGGCTGTATGGTTTCTGATGAGAAACTCTCTGTCATTTAAATTGTTTTCACCTACAGGTAAGGCCTTGCTTCTTTCTTGCTTCTCTCACAACTTTTTGCTGTCTTTATTTTCCAGAACCTTGACCATGATGTGTCTGGCAAGGATCACTTTGAGTTTATCCTCTCTGTGTCTCACTCAGCCTGTTGTAACTATTAAATCTAGTCTTTTACCAATTTTTGTCAATTTTCAGTCATCTCTAATTTTTTTTTTAGTTTGTCAATTTTATTCCTCTTCTCTTTGGCTCTGATAATATGAATATTATATCTTTTATGACAGTCTTACACTTCACTCAAGGGTCTCTCTTTTTTCAATTTTTATAACTTTATTCTAACTGATTGTCATTGTTCTTTAACTAGTTCACTGATCGTTTTCTCTGCCCCCTTCTTTTAGCTGTTGAGCTATGCTTTCAGTTTTTATTTACTTATGTATTTTTCAGTTCTAATTCTTCCACTAAATTCTTGTTTATATCATCTATTTCTTTGCTAGGATTTCTGATTTTTTTAGTGAGACTTTCTAGGTTTTCATTTGTTTCAAGCACGCTGTGAATAATTTTGTTGTGAATACTCCAAAATATCTGTGAGGTAATTCTCAAATCAGTATCATATGAACATTGACATCTATTGTATGTTTTATAATTATTCCATTCAGTTTGAGATTTCTCTGGTACTTGGCATGATGAATGATTTTCAAATGGAAATGGATATTTTGATTATTTTGTTATAAGACTCTAGACCTTACTTAAACCTTACATTTTTTTTTCTAATTTCCATGAGCACAGTTTTCTCAAGTCCAAGGAGAGTACCATATTTTTTCCAAGAAGGGATAGAATTTCAGGCTCCATGGTTGACCTCCATTGACAGCTGAGTCCTGGGCTCTTCATATCCACTGTGCAAGAGCAGGACATCAAGTTTCCTGACAGGTGACTTCTAACCTCCATAACTAGGGTGGTTAGAATTCCTCACTAATGTTTACTTTTGAAATCTTATGTTTGTTTTACATATGATATACAAGGATTTTAGTGGCACTTAGGGGGAAACAATAGGGAAACATATGTCTACTTCATCTTCCCAGAAGTAGAATTATTTATAGTTTACAGTTAGAGACACATATAGATTGAAAGTAAAAGGATTTAAAGCCAAATACCATTTAAACAATAACAAAAAAAGAACGAAAGTACTATAGTAAGTTTACACAAAGGACTTTAATGCTAAAATTATTACAAGATACAAAGAAGGTCATTTTATAATGGAAAATGAATCAATATTCCAGGAAGATATAATAATTATAACCATATTGATGATAAAAAGAGAGCTAAAATATCAATAAGACAAGAATTGATGCAACTGAAGAGAAAATGGAAAGTACAGTTGATTAGTTGTAGTCTTCAATACTGAACTTTAATTAATGGATAAAATAATTAGAACATTAACAAGGGCCCAAAAAACTACCAACATGATCAACCTGGCAGGTGTACAGACGTGTTTAGAACCCTCTACCTAACTGCAGAAGAACACACACTTTTTCTTCCATTGTACAAGCAACGATATCTAGGCTATACCACATGTATGCCAGGCCATAAAACAAATGCAAAAAACTGAAATCACACAAATCATGGGCTCTGATCTAGGAGGAATTAAATTAAATATACATAATGGAAAGTCATTTGGAAAACATACAAATATAATGCTATCACAAAAAATATTTCTAAATAACCAAGAGGTTCAAAAGAAAAATCAAATTAATTTTGTAAATGAACTAGAAAATATTATGAGATAAATGAAAGTGAAATCATACTACACCAAAACTTATAATATGTGGCTATAGATTGTTTAGAGGTAATTTGATTATTAAGAAAAATAATGCTCTAATCAATAACTCAGGCTTTCTCAATGAGAAAATTAATCCAAAAACAAACAGGAAGAAGGAATGAAAAGTTTAGACCAAAAATAAATGAATGGGGAATAAATAAGAGAATTGGAAAAATAGTAAATCCCCCAAATCTAATTCTTTGGAAGGCTCACAATACTGACAGCATTTTAATTAGATGAACAAAGGTGGAGAGAGGGTTCAAATTTTAGACAATGAGAGTGTGACGCTGAATTTTATTAAAAAGAAAAAATTACCAAAGTATTATTTTCTAAAATTTACATAATCAAATGAAGTACATAAATTTCTAGAAAAGGCACCAACCCATGAAACAGACTTTGGGAGAAACAGTAAAGATATTGAAATAGTACTGTTTCCCACAAGAAAGCCTAGATAAATTTATCTGACAAATTCCACTAAACCAAACAATTAAAGAATAAATATTACCAATCTTTTGCAAAGTTAGCTGAAAGAAAAGAAGTGGAAACTCTCCCCAAATTATTCTCTGAAATCATAATTGCCCTGGCAGCAAAACCAAAGTCATCAGATGAAACTGCAGATCAATATTCCTTATGAATATAGATATAACAATCCTTCACAAAATGCTAGTAAGCCAAATTCAGCAACATGCACATGCATTCTTATCACTTGAGATATATCCTAGGATCAAATGATAGATATGCATTTTAAAATAAAGCCCTATAATACACCATATTAGTTTAAAAAGGACAAAAATACATAATCATTGCATAAGAGATGCAAAAAATGTGCAAAATCCAACACCCTTTGTAAGAAGTATAAGTTTGTTTCTAGTTCTTATCTTAAACATAGTTATTGTTATTAAATTTTAAGCCTTTTAAATTCTGTGGAGGCAAAAATTGAAAACCTAATAAACACATATATATGTAAACAACAAAAAAAAGTACAGTAAAAAAAAAATCTTAAGACTAGAAAAAATAGATGCTTTTTCCCTAACAATCAGGATTAAGACAATGATGTCTGCTTTCCCTAGGGCCATCAACAATGTATAGGAAATATGAACCACGGATTAGATGACATGAATTTATACATAGATAATTATCACGAATCCTCCGAAAAACTATTAATACTACCTGGGAAATGACATCAGCAAGGTTGCTGAATTCAATACCAATAGACACAAATCAGTTGTGATTTTTTATACTCTAACAATGAATATCTGAAGGTGGAATTAAGAAAGCAATTCCACTTCAATAGCATTAGAATAAATAAAATTCTTGGGAACAAATTTAGCAAAAGAAGTGCAAGTCTTGTACATTGAAAACTGCAAATCATGGATATAAAATAAAGATTTAAAATGTAGAACTAAAAGATCATGCATGTAGTTGCACTAGAAATTATAATATTTCTAATACAGCAATATTCTCAAAATTCATATACAGATGTAATAAAATTCCTATCAAATTCCAATTGCCTTTTTTTCAGAAATGGACAAGCTGATCCTAAAATATATGTGTAAATATAAAAGATCCAGAATAGACAAATAATCTTGGCAAAGGAAAAGTTGGAAGACTCATATTTTCATCTTTCAAAGCAATGTGGTAATCACAGCTCTCTGGTATTGTCGTTAAGAACAGACACAAAGAACCCTGGAATAGAATTGACAGGCTAGAAATAAAGCTCATTTATGGTTAGTTGACTTTTAGCATGCTTGTTTCTCAACACGATAAAATGTGAAAGGAACAGTTTTTCAACAAATGGTCCTGGGGAAATTGTTCATCTAATTCAAAAAAATTGTGTAACGGCTACTTTCCTCATATTATGCAAAAGTTTCTTAGAAATAAATCACAAGCATGAATGTAAGAGTTAAAACAATAAAACTCTTTGGAAAAAACATAACAGTAAATCTTTTTGATCTTGGGTTTGACAATTATTCTCAGATTTAACACCAAAGCCACAAGAGTCAAAAGAAATAAAAAATAAGCAAGTTTGACTTTGTCAAAATTAAAATCATTTGTGATGAATACAACATCATAAGGAAAGTGAAAATAAAACTTACAGAATGGGAGAATATATTTTCAAATACTGTTTGTCCAAAGAACTTTTATGCAGAATAGATGAAGGATTTTGGGAATTGGTAAATAAAAACATAAATAACCCAATTAAAAATTGCCAGAAGATCTGAGTTTGAATTTCTCCAGAGGAGATATTCAAATAGTCAATAAGCACAAAAAATTATGCTTGAATCATTAGCAATAAAAATGCAAATCAAAACCACAGTAAGATACTTCTTCCCACCCACTAGCATAAATATGATTTTAAAAATAAACCAGACAATGGCAATGACTGGAGTAGATGCAGGGAAATTAGAGCCCTCAGATTTTGCTAGTGATAATGTAAGATGTTGCAGTTCATTTAGAAAACTGCTCTATGCTTCCTCAATAAACACAAGATGAAGTTGTCTTATGACACAGCAAATTCACTGCTAGGTATATACACAAGAGGAATTAAACCGTATGTCCATGCACATGCGAAGAAATTGTGCACAGATGTTTATGGCAGCATTAGTCATAATACCTAAAAATGTAAGTGACCCAAATGTTCAACAAGTGATGAATATGGAAGAAGAAAATGAGTTATGTCTGTGCAAGAAATTATTATCCAGCAATCAAGAGAAATGGAATGCCATTCATGCACAACATGGTGAATCTTGAAAACATTAAATAAATCCAATCAGCCACAAAAGTTGTCATATGTATTAGGTATTATTTATATGAAGTGTCCGGAATTGGCAAATCTATAGAAAGAGAAATAGATGAATGATTTCCAGGAGCTGGAGAAGGGGTCACCGGGAGTAAATTGTACTGGGTATAAGATATGTTTGGGGATGATACAAATGTTCAAAATTTTGATAATGGTGATGTCTGGTGACTGTGCTGAGATACATTGAATTATTTGCTTTGAACAGATGAACTATAGGTCCATGAGACTGCTGTGGGCAAAAAAGTGAATCACACATACTATAAAACTAGGGAGCATATTCAATGATACATTAGTGGCATAAGTAAATCTGACTGTGACTAGTGGCATTTGGAAGAAAGAAGTCTGTAAATAATAATGGGGAGATGTGTTTACCTGACGATGGTGAGGTCATGACGGGGTTAAATCTAGCCTTGAAGAAAGGATGGGCATCACAGTGGAAATGAGAGAGAAACCCGTAATAGGGAGAGAACAATCACGAAATGAAGAGCTAGAGTCGAAACACCATCGTGCTGCTAGCCAAAGAATTGATAAAATGCAATTTTTCCCCAGCCTTTCAATTATTATTTGGTTTTCACATTCGAGAAGACTTAATGCTCTTTTCCTGATCTATTGAGTGCTGCATGATGGTGTTGAAGTGGGAAACGAGTATGAAATGTACATGGTGGGTTTATTGGGTCCAGGAAGGGTTACTCTCCAATATATACACAGATTCCGTAGACGTGGAGAGTTGTTGAAATTTTCTAAGGAAAATTAGACTGAGGAAAGTACATTTTAGACCGAGGAAAGTACATTTCAGATAATATGCCTATAATAATGCTCAGAAATTATTTAGTACTTTGTTAAAATTTCCAACACTTCCTGCTTCATCCTTCCTGTCAGTCAATGACCTTCCTTCTTATTTCACTTACAGAATAGAATTAAGCGAATCTACGCACCACCAGATTCCCCCACCTTCCTGAGTGGTGTGGTGCCCACCGCCTCTCCTGCCACTCTGGTCGTGGCCCAGTTTCCACCCATGTCACCTCCCCACTTTGCACTATAGCCCCCTCTTCACTTCTGCTCAAGAAGTTGCTAAACTGCCCTCAGATGCGAGCCCTCTACTCTCCCATAGAGCAATCCTACAAAAGCATCCTAATTTCTTATCTCAGAAAAATATTATTGGTTGTGTCTATTTCTTCATTCCTCTGCTCCCTCTAAGGCGAGAAAGACTTCTCCAAAGGAAAGTCATCTACAAGAAATCTAATTCCGGCTTGGTGCCTGTAGCTCAACGGGCTAAGACGCCAGCCATGTACTCCTGAGCTGGGGGGTTCAAATCCATCCCGGCCCTGCCAAACAACAATGAGGGCTGCAACCAAAAAATGGCCGGGCGTCGTGGTGGGGGCCTGTAGTCCCTGCTACTTTGGAGGCAGAGGCAGGAGACTCGCTTGAGCCCAGGAATTGGAGGTTGCTGTGAGCTGTGATGCCACGGCATTCTATCCAGGGTG
>CAUYON010015400.1:0-29961 GCA_963573935.1 Arctocebus calabarensis
TAATAATTGGGGGGGTTCATTTCTTAAAAAAGAGAAAAAAACTACTTGGGAGGCAGAGGCAGGAGACTCGCTTAAGCCCAGGAATTGGAGGTTGCTGTGAGCTGTGATGCCATAGCACTCTATCCAGGGTGACAGCTTGAGGCTCTGTCTCAAAAAAAAAAAAAAAAAAAAAAACGCAAACCAAAAAACCCTTCTGTGTGAATCATTACAAAAGTGAAAATGGCTTGAATTTATAAAGAATAGCATACTTGTTTTTCTAGTTAATTACCATTTCTTTTCCAAAGTATGTTCATTCACATCATGCACACAGCATAGTCCATTTAGAAGCAGCCATGGTTAGAGGTTTTTTTAGGTATCTACAGATGCCGAAGCTGAGTGAGGCACAAGATTTGAGACCTTGGCACAGCAGAGCCAGCAAAATCCCAGACCTGCTACCTCCCAACCAGGTCTCTCTTCCACCATCTGGGCTGAATTTTCTCTGGACAAATGAACTAGTCCATTTTCAAGGATGAATGTGAAATCAATTTAACACAAAGAAAATATAGCTTTTAATTTAAGCTTAGGAAACTATGGAAAAATCAGAATGATCAGTCTTCCTATTCGTTAATCTTCATGATTAGTCCCTCAGGCAAAAGTATAGGATAATAGAGATACTCAGACTCTGAAGCAAGACTGCCTGAGTTCAACTCCTGGCACGTATTAGCTGTGTGTCTTTGGGAAAATTACTTAACGTCTCTGTGTCTCAGGTCCCTCACTTGTAAAACAGAGGTAATGAAACAGTCCACTTCAAAGGGTTGTGATGCAAATTCAGAAGAACTGACATACTTAAAGTACTCAGAAGTGCTTGGCTAATAGGAAATTCTAAATAAGCATATATGTAGAAGCCTTCTTATTCTAGTGGTACAGAAAATAAACAAATAATTATAATACTTCTTATAAATAACAGAGCTAGGTATAAAGTGCACTGGGTACACTGAAGGGGAAATAACTAACCCTATCTGGGGGCATCAAGAAAGGATTTACAGGGGAGGTGATATTTTAAATAAGGGATAGAAAGAATTTTTGCTAGTGTGAAAATAACATGGGCAGAGAAAACTACATGAAGAAACATAGAGGTGTAAAAAGCTGTGGGGTGGCTGGAACCTGCGACTTTGTTGTGGATGATGATTAGGCTGGCTGGCCACAATCTGCACTGAAGCTCACAGAATGACAGAAAATGATCTTTAATGATCAGTGATTCGAGGATTAATTCCCCTTATGTCTCTAATTGACACAAACCAAGCCAGAGTGAGGCCTCCACATAGAATGTTTCTGAATATACTATTTAAGCAGAAATTTTCCTTGCCATATTGCACTAAATAGAGCAAGCTTAAATGGATTACCCTGAAGTTCTCCAAGAGTAACAACTGGATTCAGCTTCTTATTTGTCATGTCAGTCCTTTTTCCATGATATGACCTTGCACAGGTCATGTACAAATTATGCCACGCAATGCATCTCCAAGTGCAGCAGTTATGATCATCTATTTCATCTTAGACCTAAAGAGGAACGAAAATTAAAACATAATAAAAAATAACTCCAGAATTCATCTTAGGTTTACTTCACAAGCTACTGGGAACTTGAGAAGCATAATAGAAAATCTAAGGGATATATCTAGGGGATATTTTTCTTTTTTACCTTGTTTAAGAGACTGCAGAAAGGACTTGGTCTTAGAAATCTTGTAAAGAAGGAGGATAGGAGGAAATTCAAAGACTCTGGGAAACTTCTCCCCCAGGACTCGGCAGCATACCTTATTTGTTGTATTTCATTTTTTAAAAAAGTGTTTTCCCAGGACTGTGAGATCTTTTATACATGGAAATAGAGAACAGAATTCACCAGTTCTAGAAATAGAGCTTTAGCACTCACATCCAAGAATTGAAAATATGCTTATAAGTATGTCTTTTATACTTGAAGATAGATTGGTAAAAGTTTATCACCTTAAACTAGGCTGTCAGTATGGTAAATTTTTTAATGGTGTATAGCTGGAGGGATTTCGAAACATAGTGAATATTCAGTGCCTAACAAAGCCTACATTCTTTTCTTGACCTTTCAAGGCAAAAAATAAAATTCTGAAAGCAAGAAAGCATTCTTAAATTTTGCACATTGCCTTCTTAGACTATTCTCCTTCTCTGTTTCTTTACTTTTTACCAAAAAAGCATGCTTCATTACAGATGTCTTAGAATTGAGGCCAGCTTTTCCCCATATAACATATCAAGCTTTGCATCACTGAAGGCATGCAACAACAGTTCCTTTGTCTTTTTTAAAGAAACAGATAAGTTTCCAGAACAAAGAATAGTTGAAGATTTTATTGTAAATTCAGAAAACTTTATAGCCTGAGTCTCAACCAACATCTTCATTTCCTCAGTGAAAGAAGACGGTGGTTTAGCAGCTTTGAACTCTAGGATTGTGCCCTCTTTGAGGTTCTTAAGAGTGAAGTCATCATCCTTGGAAATGGATAGCAGACGGTGAAGGTCATCAGTGTTACCTGTCCAATAATAGCAGAAGAATGTGCTTAAGGACATTTCTTAAATATGTCTCCTTAGCCCTAACAAACGTCAGTTTCAGATATTGGCTGAGAATGTACATCCTTGTGGCCTTTAAGTTGGGTGCATCACTAACAACCTGACCTTTCTTTAGCTGTCAAGAGAGGGCAAGTCCATTATTAGCAAATGCTTTTGTTTGTACACCAGATGCCCAAGTCTTAACCTCATTTTTATGCTAATAAACTAGGGGTGACTTTCTTTAACTGAAGTAGTGTAAAGGAGATGATCTGGGGAGCACCTTGGTAAGATATTTTCTATATATTATATGGTAACTCTTGATAAGTAGTGCAAGTAGGTATTATTTTCCTGGTATGGAACTTGATCTTGATTCTTCCAAAGCACTGGTGAGACCAAGCAGTGTCTCTACATTCTTTCCTTCTCTGGCTCAGAAGTTTAGCCGTCCTTTAGTCTGTCCTTTAATACAAGATCCAGCTGTGTTGCTGTTTGGTTTGCATTTATATGTTCTTAGTTTTGCATATACTGATGCACACATGTATAAAGAACTATTGAGACACGTTGCTGTTTTCCTCATGTAAGGAAGAGCACAGGTCTATGTTGTCACTAGGAACCAGAAATGATACAGTAAGATTAAATGGTGCCTAAAGTAGTGGAAAGAAAGACAATAGGCAAAGACCTGGCCATTATTTATTGAGTGCTGACAGAGAACTCTGCCCCGTGCTGGGCAGGACGTGTGAGAAGACATGCTTTCTGCTCAGCGGGCTTATCATTTCAGTGTAAGCACACCATGTAACATCTTGTCTAGCGTGGTTTGGGCTATCTTAGATCTAGAGTAATAGATTACCTAAGATTTAGATCATCTTAATTAGGATGTTGGCAGATTGAAATGGAATGGGGTTCTCGATGCAAGCAAATGAATAGTAGTAAATGCATTACCAATTCCACCTCTTCCATGCAGAATTTTTTCTAAAAGCCAGTATCTGATTCAGTTCCTCTCCTGCTGAACTATATAAACATAGTCCTGATTTTCAGTACCTAGGTAGAGCTCTTTCTTCTACTGTGGATTTTTCAATAGTCCTTTTTGAGTGTGTGTGTTATCAGAAGGACAGCTTTTCTTCAAAAGTGTTTTTTGAAAGACAGGAACAAAAGTGAGTTATTTTTTGAAGATCAGTATGCTTACTAAGTTTGCGATAGAAGCCAATAAAAAATAGTTCCTCTAATCTCCTCGAGGCACTTAAATTTGCATATTATCACCTACATGGGTGGATCTAAGATGAGGAATTTTTTTAATGGTCTGACATTCTATTGAGGTGACTGAAAAAAATGATTGAGAAAATAGGAATATATGTTACATCAAAGGACAGCTATTGGTCATCCAATCATAGTGACCATGGTTTATAAAACCACAGTTTATCTTGTAGTTTCATATTACGCTTCCATCGCTGGTGGCCTTGAGGATAGAAACATTTTTCTCTGCAAGATTCTGGGAGTGAAAAATTCTTTGGTGTCTTTGATCAATTGGAGAGGGAAATGTCATTGACGTGAGAAGGTAGTTTGCTTTTTTCCCATGTAATCCAAGAGTGCCTAATCTCTAAATCTGTAATTCCTAAAAGTTGCAAAGATGCATAGTATTGGATACAAACTTACATTCTATGGAAAGCAGCCGTCTTCTCTTAACAGAACTCATATTTTGTACCTCAGTTTGACCTATTTTAAAGATAATACATAGTAAATACATTAGAAGGGCCTATTACTATGTAATAGAGGTCAACTTAAAAAAGTCTATAGGTATTTAAACACAAAAAAGGAAGGCAAGATACAGAGCGGCTTCTAAAAGTGCTTTAAAATTAATAAGTAAATTCTTTGAAAGTGAGAAACAATTACCTCAGTGTGTGATTTACACTTTTTCCTGGAATGTGTTGTTTCTGGCAGGGGAGCAGGCTTAGCAGGGAGAGCCCTTCCTGCTGAAGGGATTACTCTCTCTGGCTCTTGTGTTTATGGAGTCATCTAGGACTTCTTATAAAATGGCAGCTTTCAAATGTACACACACCTGCACTCAGCACCTGAGTGCTCCACGTGCTTGATTCACTATTCTCACACCCAGTATATCTCTCCCATCTCATTCAATCAAAACGCCCTGAAATGTCCACATTTTCCTTGTTTCTTCTCTTTGGAATTCAGTTAGACTATGGAAAAATTAACTAGATTGGAGGTCTGGCTGGGCCAGAGCTCAGAGACTGTCTCCTGTAGCTTCCAGGCTGTTTCGCCTTGGGTTGGGGCAGTAGCTTTCCACCTCTTTGCTCAGTTGGCCAGCAGAGGCCAACACGTGTTTTGCATTGCACCCTGCAAGCGAAGCCATGGGTGTCAGTGAGTGAGAAAGCGAGAGGGAGAAAAGGAAGCCTAAATCAAGAGACTAAGTGAAGGGAAAAAAGAGAAAGGAAAGAAGAGAGAAGGAAGAGAAGAGGAAGATGAAGAAAAGGTAGTATGTGTCCAGTAAAATGCAGTGGAAGCTAAAAACCATTGTCTCACTATCTTGAGAGGCATTAGCTCTCAGGCTGCCCAAGTCTGTTTCATTAATGTTTTCATGAGGTCTCTGTTGCTCTTATTCTTTTCTTTTGCAAGCTCTGAAAATAAAAATCAGAAAAATTTTCATTACTTTTGACATCTTTGATATTACTGTGTAACCAGTGCATGTGTTTATACAACATAATTTATTAATGAGGTTAGCATTCACACAGGCTTACTATGGTCTAGGTTCATTTTATCTGGAGATTTTCATTCATTCTTTCCAACAAAGCTAGGAGTACTAAATTCTATTATAATATTCATTTTACTGATGGAAAAAACTTGGGTTCCAAACATACAGGATGGACATAAAGTTCATATGCAATTTAAGCTGCACACAAACTTCATGTCCATGCTGTTTATTACATAATCATTCTTACTGAGACAGTCTTCTCAGAAACTTTCCACGACAGGGTGAAGTTCATATTCCTCAGTGTGTTATTTGATTCCAATTGCTGAGTCAAGATTCATGTCAGTGTTTGATTTCTTAAGTCTTCTAGTTTAGCCACCGACTTCCAAATGCAGTTTTCCTTTTCTTCCTCTTCACTTTTGCTTATGTTTTTTCTGATTCTCCCTATCTATACTGCTCTTATCCATCCTCAAAATTAATAAATGTTGAAGATGTAATTACAGTGTGAGGACACAGCTCTGGACAGGGCCCTGCTCCTTTCCTTGCTCACCGCTCAGCTGTGGAGACAGATATGCACACATACTTTTAAATTAGGGCAAACTGTGAGATAAATGCTGTAATCAGACACTCACAAGATAGGGAGTTTGGGGGAGGGAAACATTATTTCAATCTGATGGCCTATAGAAAGAATGGATGTTTGTGGGGTTCTCTGATATTCAGCTAAATTGGCAGTAAGAATATATTGGATATTGGCAGGAGAGTATTCCAGGCAGAGGAAATAGCATAGCCAAAAATATAGAAAGGGGAAAATATGAGGGCATCTGGAGAATGATGAACAGTGAATGGTTTGGCTTTTTTGTTTGTTTGTTTGTTTGAGACAGAGTCCAGAGTCTCACTCTGTTGCCCTGGGGTTGAGCACCGTAGCCTCACAGCTCACAGCAACTTCAAACTCTTGGGTGCAAAGTGATCCTCCTGCCTTACCATCCCAAGTAGCTGAGACTATAGGTGCTAGCCACAATGCCAGGCTAATTTTTCTATTCTTAGTAGAGGTGGGGATCTCCCACTTGCTCAGGCTGACCTTGAACTCCTAAACTCAAGTAATCCACCAGCCTCCGCCTCCCAGAGTGCTAGGATTATAGGCGTGAACCACCATGCCCAGCACTGGTTTGTCTTTTTTGTTGTTACATGCAGTGCATTTTAAGCACTATTCTGATTTCTTGTTTTTTTGTTTTTTTTTTCATTTTTTTTGGCCAGGGCCAGGTTTTAACCCACCACCTCCAGTATATGGGGTAGGTGCCCCACTCCTTTGAGCCACAGGTGCCACCCCTGGTTTGGCTTTTTTGAGCATAGAGTATCAATGTGGTTACAGGAAGAGAGGGTCTAGTGGAAGACAAAGCCTGAAAATCTTCGAGCTATATATACATATATATATATATATAAAATCTTGGTTACCATAGGCATTCCTCAAGGCTCTGTTACACTTTTACCTTATTTTCACACAAGTCTCTTACTTGTTAGTATCACCTTCCAAGATTACACGCATACACACACACACACACACACACATATATCAGGCAGCTTATCAAGCTGAAGAGTTGCGTTTTACTAGTATGTTTGGAGCATTTTTAGTTATTGAATTTGGCCATAGATGGCAAAAATAGAATGATAAAATTATGGATTGAAAGTCAAGACAGTGAATTAGGAAACTAGTCTAATAACTTATGGTAGCTGAGGTAAAGTAGTGGCTGTGATAATATAAAGAAAAAAATAACAGTGATGTTATGAAAGAAGAAATAATAGGATTTGTATCTAGGGGAAGGAGCCTCAGAGAAGAATTAACAATGACTTACAGGAACTGAGCATGAGCAGTGAGAATATAACTGAGGTTGGGCACGTCTTGATGAGAAGCAGTTTGAAAGGGAAGATAATTGACTCTGTTTAGTACCGTGACCTTGATGCCCAATTAATAGAATATCTGGGTGTATAACCTGGGCATAGATATTTTTATAACCTCCCAGGGACTCTAAAGTGAAGGCAGTTCTGAAAACAGTGACTTAGAAATAGGAGAAACCTAAAGATCATCTTTGTGGTCATGTGCAACACTCTTTGGAAAATGCATGCCTGCAACTTGGAGGGGAGATCTATGCCCAGGATGTGGGCTTAGCCTGAAACGTGGAGTAGAGGTCCATGCCCAGGTCCATGCCCACCTTCCAAGGTGATACTAACAAGTAGGAGACTTGTGTGAGAATAAGGTAAAAGTGCGACAGCGCCTTGGGGAATGCCGATGGTGACCAAGATTAGGTATGCCATATGAGAAGTGGGGATTAAGTGAGAATCTACATCCTCAACCTCTGCTGTCCAGCTTGCTGGCAGCCAGGGGATAGTAGCATCATCACGGGATGCTGTGAACTTAGCAAGAAGCTAAAGAAGAGGACTAGTAAGGAAAGGACAGTTTTGAGGACAAGAAAGCAGATGAACATTGTATTGGTACAATGATTCAGAAGAGGGAGAGGAAGTGATTCAGTTAGAGCTGTGAGCTTCAGGAATGAAGAATGTATCCTCTGGGATAGGAGAGAAGGAAGGAATGCTTATGCTAAACAATAGCGAAGAGAGAAGGAAGCCAAAGAATTAAGCATGAGGACAAACTCAGTGAGAATGTCAGTGGAGCAATGATTTGCTTGGAAGGAGAACTGAGGGGAGAGGAGGAACTAAAGAAAAAAATGAAGTTCAAATGCTCCCTCTCAAATGAGATGCCTTGAGATTTCCTAGGCCTGAGTGATCCACCTCTAAACTATATTGCATTTACTGTTTGTACCACACAGTAGGTGATTCATCACACAAGCCCTTATGAGACCATTTCCATGGTTTTGAACTTCCATTTGTATCTTGTATAGTTAACCCTTAAGAAGATTACCCTCCTCCCTGACTGCATACTCCGTGGAGCAGCAGCTATATCCTAAACTTCTTTGTTTTGTTCACACTTTATTCAAGCTTCAAAATGTATTCTAGACACATAATATTATTTTAAAAGAACCCTACTTTATCTTCTCATCTTTCGGTGTTGTGCAAATAGTAACACAATCCCCATCTTATCATCTGTTCTTCCTTTCTAGACTTCTATCCTGTTTTCTTTGCTCTTTGTTTTTTCTAACTGTAAATAAAACAATCTTTAAATCAAATTTTAAAAGAGCCATTTTAACTAGGCATGGCTGTGTACATCTGTAGTTCCAGCTAATTGGGAGGCTGAGACAGGAGGGTGGCTTGAGCCTAGGAGTTCTAACCTAGCCTGGAAAATGTGGTGAGACTGTCTTTTTTTCTTAAAAAAAGAGCAATCTCTCGGGCGGCTCCTGTGGCTCAGTGAGTAGGGCGCCGGCCCCATATACTGAAGGTGGCGGGTTTAAGCCCGGCCTCGGCCGAACTGCAAAACAAAAAAATAGCCGGGCGCTGTGGCAGGCGCCTGTAGTCCCAGCTACTAGGGAGGCTGAGGCAAGAGAATCGCGTAAGCCCAAGAGCTGGAGGTTGCTGTGAGCAGTGTGACGCCACGGTACTCTACCCAGGGCGATAAAGTGAGACTCTGTCTCTACAAAAAAAAAAAAAAAAAAAAGATTGTTGTGAGCTATGATGACATAGCACTCTACTGAGGGTGACTGAGTGAGACTCTGTTTCCAAAAGTAAACAGATAGATAGATAGATAGATAGACAGACAGATAGATGAATGTTCAAAAGTGCCAAAATTAATAAATACTTTCGTTAGAGTTCAAAAACATTTCTTGAAAGTGTAGTAGGGAATCTTTTACTTTAAAGTATAGCTTCTCCTAATAATGAAAATAGACTTGAAATTCATATAATCTCATAAATAATGCTCTCTCTCTCTCTTTTTTTTCTCTCTCTCACCTACAGGTGAAACTGGCATTAAATATCTGGCTCAAATTCCTCTCCTGTAACTGAATCTGTTTCATGTTCTAACTGTTGACAGCCATTAATCCCAAGGTATGTTTAAAGAAGTACTAGAATTATTACAAAGGATAAATCCAAGATCTATCAGTTATTTTTAGTGAGGTCATTATTAATATGGTGACAACAGGCACAGCAAAATCACTTTCAGTTTCTTAGTAAGAGTATAGATGTATTACACATAGTGCAAAAAATGACAATTACAATTCAGTCCTTTAAATCATTTGAGAAATGTGCATTTTGCTGTGTATAATGCTCTGCAATGTATAATGCACACCCATGTTTTTGGCCCACATTTTTAGGAAAAAATATTTTGTTTTAATTTTTTAATTCAAATTTTTATTTGTTTACATTTAGGTACTTGTTTTTTTTTATTACAAAAAAATGTTTTTTAACATGAAGTTACACATTTAATTCATAAATAAAAGAATTAGAGACATTAACATAGATATAAAATTAGTACTACCTATGTATAATATGCCTCCTATTTTTCCCTCAAAAATTTGGGCCAGGGACCAAGATGGTGGACCAGGAGGACCATTCAGCTGAGCTATCCTAGAATGACTGGGAAAAAGAGAGAACCTAGCCATATCTGGTGTAGGGACCTTACCCAGAGTCATAGCTCAAGGAGCACAGGGAGGAGGTGGTAAGCTGGATACAGCATATGATCCAGAGTGGTGGAAATGTGATGAATTAAGCAAATGATTGCAATTGACTGGGATTGGCTGCCTCCCCCAACAGAGTTCTGGGACAGGAGGAAGCCTTTCCACAGTTTTCAGATGTTGGGTAAAGTTGCACATTGAGTGGAAAGCTTGGAAGAGTGGGTAGACTGAAACAGTGTACAGGAATCAGATTTGAATGCTGTTGGAATGGTTTCACCATAGGTTTTGTGGCTTGCGAGGCAGCCATACTGAGAAGGTATCAGTGGCCAGGAGGCTGCCATTGTGGGAAGGTCATGAGAAGGTCTTAGGAGGGGCCTAACCATGTCTGTCTTAATTATGCCTGCTGGGATCAGAACTCCTCTCTTAGAACAGGCTGAGAGACTCCTATAATGCATGGAAACTAGTCAGGGAGCACTGTGAGAGCTGCCCGGAAGGATTCTTGTGAGCTTTAAGATCCCAACCTGGAAGGGTCTGAATACTGAGGAAACAATCAGGCAATCACTGAAGGCAGCTGAGGTTGGAATAAGGACCATAGAGGTTGCTGGCTGTTCTCTCTGTCTCCTGAAAAAGCACAGTACCACCTATGTCCTGGCGACATATTGCAACATAGTGTCATCAAGAGCAAGGATTTCTGTTTGAAACAAAGGCGGCAGTGAGAAGGAAAAAGGAGAACAAGGAGGTGAACAAAAAGAAAGAATACATGAAGAGCAATCAACAGAAAAATTCAGGCAACATGAAAAACAAAAACAGGGAAACTCCCCCAAGAGACCAAGAGGCAGCTACTGCAGAAGACTCCACCTTCTAAAAAATTTAATGGACTTGACAAAAAGGAATTTAAAATATGGATGATAAAGACAATAAGAGGAATGGATTAAAAAATAGAAAGACAGAACCAAAAGTCAGATGAGAGGTCTGTAGAATATAGAAAGAATATAGAGGAGCTTAAGGAAATGAAGGAGACAATCAAGAAATGTAAAGAGGCAGTAGAAAGTATCAAAAATAGGTTAATCTGTGGAGAAGAAAGAACATCAGAGCTAGAGGATAAACTTTTCAAGTTAACCCATGTAGTTAAAGAGGCAGAAAAGAAGAGACAGAAAATAGAACAGGTGCTTAGAGAACTATGAGACTGCATGAAATGTTCAAACATATAAATAATAGGGATTCCTGAAAGGGAAGAAGATTGTCCCAAAGTAATGGAAGCCCTACTGTAGACTATCACAAATAAAAACTTCCCAAGTTTTACAAAAGACTTCAACACACTCCTTTCAGATTGATATCAAACCCCAGGTCATCTCAACTCAAGCAGAGCTTCTCCAAGACACATTGTAAAACCTGTCCAAAGTCTGAAAGAAAAAATTCTGTAAGCAGTGAAGAGTGTCTTTTTTTTTTTTTTTGGAGACAGAGCCTCAAGCTGTCACCCTGGATAGAGTGCTGTGGCATCACAGCTCACAGCAACCTACAATTCCTGGGCTCAAGCGAGTCTCCTGCCTCCACCTCCCAAGTAGCTGGGACTACAGGTGCCCGCCACAATGCCCGGCCATTTTTTGGTTGCAGTCATCATTGTTGTTTGGCAGGCCAGGGCTGGATTCGAACCCGCCAGCTCGAGTGTACGTAGCTGGTGTCTTAGCCCATTGAGCCACAGGTGCTGAGCCAAGAGTAAGTGTCAATTGACATACAGAGGCAGGACCATTAGGATGACAGTAGACTTTTCTTTTTTTTTTTTGCACTTTTTGGCCAGGGCTAGGTTTGAACCCACCACCTCTGGCATATGGAACTAGCACCCTATTCCTTTGAGCCACAGGCACTGCCCCAACAGTAGACTTTTCAACTGAAACCCTCCAAGCCAGAAGAGCATGGTCATCCACCTTCAACATTCTTAAACAAAGCCATTTTCAGCTCAGAATTCTGTATCCTCCTAAACTAAGCTTTTAAATTGATGGAGAAATCAAATCTTTTGCAATATACAAGCATTGAGGAAATTGATCACAACAAGACCAGGTCTACACTAAGTATTTAGATCTGTTCTCAACACTGATCATCACAATGGACCACCAGTTAAGTAAACACTCAGAAGCTAAAGGTCAAACTTAGCTTCCATAATGGCACAAAGGATAAAACTACACAATGGGCTTTCACAAAATAAGATGAATAGAACTCCACCAAATTTATCAATTCTCTCAATAAATGCCAATGGACTGAATTCGCCACTGAAGAGGCACAGGCTGGCTGACTGGATAAAAAAGCAGAAGCCATCCATATAATGTCTCCAGGAGACATACCTAGCCTTGAAGGACAAATCAGCACTCAGGGTCAAGGAATGGAAAACAGTATTTCGAGCAAATAGAAATCAGAAGAAAAGAGGGATTGCAATCTTATTTTCAGATACAAGTGTATTTAGAGCAACCAAAGTTAAGAAAGACAAAAATGGACACTTTATGATGGTCAAAGGAACAACACAACAACAAGACAGTTCAATTTTAAATATTTATGACCCAAATTCAAGGCTCCCAGATTTATGAAACAGAACCTTGATGGGTCTGAGCAATATGATATCCCATAACACTATAATAGTTGGGCACTTTAACACCCCTTTGACAGAACCTGATAGATCCTCTAAACCAGTGGTTCTCAACTTTCCTAATGTCACAACCCTTTAATACAGTCCAAAGGAATCACAACCCACAGGTTGACAACTGCTGCTCTAAACAAAAACTAAGCAAAGATACAAAGGACTTAAATGTGACCCTAGAACAAATGAGATTAATAGGTATGTGCAGAACACACCACCCCAAAGCTAAGGAATATACATTTTTCTCCTTAGCTCATGGTACATACTCCAAAATCGACCACATCCTAGGATACAAATCAAACCTCAGCAAAATTAAAAGCATAGAAATTATACATTGTATCTTCTCAGACCACAAGACAATAAACTCATCTCCAACAAAAACGTTCATCGCCACACAAAGACTTGGAAATTAAGCAACCATATGCTGAATGATAGTTGGGTTCAGGAACAGATAAAAGAGGAAATCATTAAATTACTCAAACATAACAGCAATGAAAACACAGTAATCAAAACCTGTGGGATACAGCAAAAGCAGTTGTAAGAGGGAAATTTATCATATTAGATGCCTACATCTGAAGAACAGAAAGAGAGCACAAAGTCATCAACAAATTCATGAATAATCTTAAGGAACAGGGAAAAGAAGAACAATCTAATCTAAAACCAGCAGAAGAAAAGAAATAACCAGATTAAATCAGAGATTAATGAAATTGAAAACAAAGAATCATTCAGAAATTTAATAAAACAAAAAGTTGGTTTTTTGAAAAACTAAGTAGGTGGTGCCCGTAGCTAAGTGTTAGGACGCCGGCTACATACAACAAGGCTGGCGGGATTAAACTCAGCCTGGGCCAGAAAAACAACAATGACAACTGCAACAAAAAAATATCCAGGTGTCGTGGCAGGCACCTGTAGTCCCAGCTACTTGGGAGGCTGCAGCAAGAGAATCTCTTAAGCCCAAGAGTTTGAGGTTGCTGTGAGCTGTGACGCCATGGTACTCCATCAAAGGTGACATAGTGAGACTCTGTCTCAGAAAAAAGAGAAAAAAAAAAATAAAAATTGATAAACTTTTGGCCAGATTAACTAGAAACAGAAATATAAAATCTCTAATAAGCTCAATCAGAAACAATAAAGAGGAAATAACAACAGATGTCACAGATACAAGAGATCATCTCTGAGTATTGCAAGAAACTCTACACCCAGACATATGACAATGTGGAGGAAATGAGACAATACCTGGATTTACACCCTTTCCCTAGACTTAATCAAGAAGAAATTAGATCTCTTGAACAGGTTGATTTGAAGAACTGAGATCAAAGACACAATAAAAAAAATCTCTCAACAAAAAAATGTCCTGGTCTAGATGGCTTCACACCATAAATCCATCAAACCTTCAAAGAAGAGCTTGTACCCATCCTGCAGAAATTATTCCAAAAAATTGAAAAGGCAGCCGGGCACTATGGCAGGCGCCTGTAGTCCCAGCTACTCGGGAGGCTGAGGCAAGAGAATCGCCTAAGCCCAGGAGCTGGAGGTTGCTGTGAGCTGTGACTCCACATCACTCTACCGAGGGCGATAAAGTGAGACTCTGTCTCCACAAAAAAAAAAAAAAAAAAAAAAAATTGAAAAGGCCGGAATATTCCCCAACAAAACCCGGAAAAGACCCAACTCAAAAGAAGAATTTCAGACCTATCTTACTAATGAATATAGATGCAAAAATTTTCAGTACATACCTAGCCAAGAGATTACAGCTACACATTAAAAAAATCATTCATCACAATCAAGTAGGTTTGATCCCAGGGATTTACCATATCAACAGAAGCAAAAATGAAGGCCCTATGATCTTCTCAATGGATGCAGAAAAGGTATTTGATAAAATTCATCATCCTTTTCTAATTATAACACTTAAGAATATAGGCATAGGTGTCACATTTCTGAATCTCATCAAAGCCATCTACGACAAACCCACAGCTAATATTACACTATATTATACTGAATGAAGCCATCCTGGAAGTGATCAAAAAATATAGGATACCAAAAAATACAGATGTCGGGTGGCACCTGTGGCTCAAAGGAGTAGGGCACCAGCCCCATATGCCAGAGGTGGAGGGTTCAAACCCAGCCCGGGCCAAAAATCTCAAAAAAAAAAAAAAAAATACAAATGTCTCAGGATATAAAATCAATGACCACAGATCAGTAGCCTTTCTATATATCAATAACAGCCAAGATGAGAAGCTAATCAAGGACACAATTCCTTTCACAGTAGGAATATACATAACAAAAGAGGGAAAGGACCTCTACCAAGAAAATTATGAAACCCTGAGAAAAGAAATAGCAGAAGATATTAACAAATGGAAAAACATACTATGCTCATGGCTGGGAAGAATCAACATTGTGAAAATGTCTTTACTACCCAAAGCAATCTACAGGTTCAGTGCAATCTCCATTAAAATACCATCATCATTATTTCAAGATTTAGAAAAAAGAATTCCTCATTTTGTATGGAACCTGAATCCTATACAGCCAAGGCAATTCTTAATTATAAAAACAAAGCCAGAGGTTATCACTCTACCAGACTTTCAGCTATACTACAAGGCCATAGTGACCAAAACAGCATGGTATTGGCACAAAAATACAGACACTGACATTTAGAACCAAATAGAAACCATGAGATGAAACTAACATCTTACAGCCACCTGATCTTTGATAAACCAAACAAGAACATACACTGGGGAAAAGAATTCCTACTCAATAAATGGTGTTGGGTGAACTGGATAACCACATGTAAAAGACTAAAACTGGACCCACACCTCTCACCACTTGCAAAAATTGATTCAAGATGGATAAAAGATTTTAATCTAAGGCATGAATAAATAAAAATCCTCCAAGAAAGTGTGGGGAAAACACTTGAAAATATCAGCCTGGGGAAGATTTTATGAAGAAGACTTCCTTGGCAATCGCAACAACAAAAATAAACAAATGGGACTTAATTAAACTGAAAAGCTTCTGTACAGCTAAGGAAACAACAACCAAAGCAAACAGGTAACCTTCAGAATGGGAAAAGATATTTGTATGTTATGAATTGGACAAAAGTTTGATAACTAGGATCTCTAGAGAATTCAAGTTAATCAACTAAAAAAAGAGCCAACAATCCCATACATCACTGGGCAAGAGATATGAATAGAAACTTCTTTAAAGAAGACAGACATATGGGGCGGCGCCTGTGGCTCATTGAACAGGGCGCTGGCCCCATATACTGAAGGTGGCGGGTTTAAACCCAGCCTCGGCTGAACTGCAAAACAAAAAAATTGCCGGGCATTGTGGTGGGTGCCTGTAGTCCCAGCTACTCAGGAGGCTGAGGCAAGAGAATCGCCTAAGCCCAGGAGTTGGAGGTTGCTGTGAGCTGTGTGACGCCATGGCACTCTACCAAGAGTGATAAAGTGAGACTCTGTTTCTACAAAAAAAAAAAAAAAAAAAGACAGACATATGGATAATTGCTCATTGTCCCTAATCAGCAGAGAAATGCAAATCAAAACTACTCTGAAATATCACCTAACCCCAGTGAGAATGGCCCACATCACCAAGTCTCCAAGCTGCCGATGCTGGCATGCATGTGGAGAGAAGGGAACACTTTTACACTGCTGGTGGGACTGCAAACTAATACGACCTTTTTGGAAGGAAGTATGGGGAATCCTCAAAGAACTCTAATTAGACTTTCCATTTGATGGTGCAATCCCATTACTTACATCTACCCAGAAGAAAAAAAATCCTTTTATCATAGGGACATTTTCACTAGACTGTTTATCACAGCTCAATTTACAAGTAACAAAATGTGGAAACGGCACCAACCCAGGAATGTATTAACAAGCTGTGGTATTGGGGCAGCACCTGTGGTTAAAACAGTAGGGCCCTAACCGCATATACCAGGGGTGGCAGGTTCAAGCCTGGCCCTGGCCAAAACTACAAAAAAAAAAAAAAAAAGCTGTGGTATAATGTATACCATGGAATACTATTCAGCCACTAAAAAAGGTGGAGACTTTACATCTTTTGTATTAACCACCAACAATACAAATAAATAAAAATAAAACTTTGGGCCAAAAAGTGTGCATTATACATGGCAAAATATGGTAATCAGTTATCAAATTAGTTCTTTATTTTACTGACAAAACTATTTGAAGGCCTAAAATGTTTGCTTTTCAACCAGCTGTGGCACATTCTTGATTTCTCTGTAAAAAGTAGCCATGGTTTTGTTTTTTTTTTCTTTTTGAGACAGTCTCATTCTGTTGCCCTGGGTAAAGTGCTATGGCATCATAGCTCACAGCAACCTGAAACTCTTGGGCTGGAGAGATCCTCTTGTCTCAGACTCCTGAGTAGTTGGGTCTACAAGCACCTGCCACAACTCCAGGTTAAATTTTCTATTTTTAGTAGAGACCAGGCCTTGCTCTTGCTCAGAGTGGTCTCAAACTCCTGAGCTCAGGCAATCTACCCACCTCAGTCTCCCAGAGTGCTAGGATTACAGGCCTGAGCCATTGAGCCCAGCCCAGCCATAGTTACTTAAATGCAATTCAGATTCTACTAACATAAGATTCATGGTAACTTAGAAAAGATAAGTATGTATGTTACTTTTCAATAACAGTTCTGTAAAAAGATGAACTATTCAAATAATACTAACAAACTGTTAGATTATTTTTTAAGCCGTTTCAATTCACATTATTTGCACTCAATCTGTGACCATTCTTTAAACCCAAGTTAAAACTTCCTCTTCTGAGGAGAGCTCATGCTTTATATCCTTGGCAAGAATACTAGGATGTGTCATTCCAATGAGCTTCTAGTTATGTTCTTGTTAGTACAGTCATCTGAGTATAAACTCTACCCCTCCACAGAGACCCCTGGTATTTACACAACTCCTACCTAGCCCAGTCCATAAACACAGTAGCATCCAAAACACAACGACATCCTTTTATTAGAACAGGTTCAGGGACCTTGCTCATGAGCCCTGCTATGCTCCATAGCCCTGGAAGTAGGCACTTAGAATCATAACATTTAAAAGCTAACAAGATCTTTTCAAGCCACTTAGAAATTTCCCTCATATTCGGCATGAGGCAACTAGATTCTGGAAAAGTTAAGTGGCTTGTCCAAATTTAGTGACAGAATTAGGACAATCCAAGTCCCCGACTCCCATCCAAGTGCTGCACAGAGCCTCAATTTCCTCATGAAAACACTTTTGACTGTGAAGTTGAAAAAGCAAGTTACCTAACTTCTGCCAATCTCAAGTTTATTCTTACAAGAGAATAGAAAAAGATTATCTCCAAGTTTGCTTCCCTCTCTAAAATCTGGTGAATCTAATTTTCATAATGTATAATACCAAATGTCCCTGACATGTGTAGGGATAAAAAGCTGCTCCCATCTTCCCTTCAAAAACACAAATGTGGGGGAGGTCCCTGAAGAAAAGCTGGGGGTTACTGATCAGGAAGCGAGCAAAGCAGAGGAAGGTGTCAGGAAGCTGCCTACTGGGACCCCCTTGTCCTCCCAGCCCCCAACTCCTCCCAGCAAACCACAGAGCGCGGGAGAGGAACTGTCCAGTAATTATCAACATGACAGCCTCTGCAGTGTCTGAATGCTGGTGGGAGGGGGGCAGGAAGAGGAAGACGGTGGCTTCTAGGTTCACGCCAGGTTAACCAGCCAATATTAGCTGTTGGGGATCTCAGGATGGGCAGGAAGTCCCCAGGTAGCTACCCACTTCCCTTTGTCAATCAATGGTTTAATTTTTCTGTTCTTCTGTCCTGTTATCCTAGCTCTCTTGGGAGGCTGAGGCGGGAGGATACTTTAAGGTCAGAAGTTAAAGGCCAGCCTCAGCAAGAGAGATATCAGTCTCTACTAAAAGTAGAAAAATTAGCCAGGCATGGTGGCAGGTGGCCGTTGTCCCAGCTACTCAAGGGGCTGCGGCAGGAAGATCACTTGAGTCCAACAGTGTGAGGTTGCAGTGAGCTGTAGTGACACACCACTGTTCTCTACCCATGGCGATAGAGCAAGACCCTGTGTAAAAAACATAAAAAATCTATTCTTTATCCCAGATAGAGTGGGCATGTACGTGAACATAAACAGAGTACAACTTGAAGTATTCTCATCTCACACGGTAGGATCACTGGCTGGGCTACACTCTTTATCCACTTCTCCACAGAATCCCACCTGGCGGGGGGGCAGGAGCTGCTCACCCCATAATCACCCAAATGTAACAATTCTCAGAACAGTAGGCTATGTCACCACCATGCAGAGCTCCCGAAGCCAGTGGTTCTAACCTTCTCATCTTTAAGGATGCTCCAGCACTGGAGTGTGCCTCTTTAATTATGTACATAAAGAAATGATGGGCTCGGCGCCTGTGGCTCAGCGGGCTAAGGCGCCAGCCACATACACCTGAGTTGGCTGGTTCAAATCCAGCCCAGGTCCACCAAACAACAATGACAGCTGCAACCAAAAAACAGCCGGGTGTTGTAGCGGGCGCCTGTAGTCCCAGCTACTTGGAGGAGGAGGAGGCAAGAGACTCGCTTGAGCCCAGGAATTGGTTGCTGTGAGCTGTGATGCCACAGCACTCTATCCAGGGTGACAGCTTGAGGCTCTGCCTCAAAAAAAAAAAAAAAAAAGAAATGTTGTTGTACACGTGAGTATAAAATCAGAGCCAATTCAAGGCTGGTCCTTTAGAATGCCATTGTCACATATAATCTCCTTATTGCACAGGATAAAGGGTTGGGGGTGGAGGTCCTCGCTACCCTTCGGAAATTATGTATGACCCTCCCCCCACCCACATGCTTACTTTGTTATTCTCCAAAAGGTAATAATAATAATCATTAACACATAATAGCACTACATATCTGTTAATTAATTTAATGCTTAGAACAACCTTGGACAATAAGGACTATTCTCGTTACTGAATAAGGACTTCGAGAGACTACCATCATCTCCAATTTAAATGTGAGTGTGAAGAAGGGAGTTACAGGTGGCGCCTGTGGCTCAAAGGAGTAGGGCGCCGGCCCCATATGCTGGAGGTGGTGGGTTCAAACCCAGCCCTGGCCAAAAATAAATAAAAATAGGGAGTTACAGCACAGGGAAGTGAGACATATCCCCAAGGACATAATAGTTGGAAATGGCAGAATCAGGATTCAAACCCCTACCCTTTAGCTCCAGTGTCTGTGCTTGCTCCCGACTACTTTGCTATTTCCAAGTAGTTGCCAGGTTAACTGTCGACCAGTCACCTCTTCGGGAACATTTTACATGAACTATCTTCTGGCCTTTCACAGCTCTGACAAGAATGTTTCATCACCTCCATTTTACAGAAACTTCCCCTCACTAATGAATGGGGATGATAGGATTTGAATTCAGATCTGTCTTAGGCACAAATTTCTATTCTTTCCAGGATAATAAGATCTTTTGAAGAGAATAAACTTCAAATATTTTTCTAATGGATTAGCTGGGTTGTTCTATCTAAATTTTGATTGGTTTCAGTAATCCAAACTAACATCAAAGTTATACTCTAAACGCACAGAATGAACAAATGAATATGATCAAAACAGTATTATTAAGTGATCCCATGTACCAGGCACTGTTATACATTTACATGTATACATTCATTAATTCTGACATCAAACCAGTAAGTGCTTATCTAATTTGGATTCACTGAATATATCTACATACATATGGAATGTGTTGTTAAGTAAGTGCATTATCTTTTTAAGACAAAAATAGCTGTTCATTGTCTCAAAGGAAATAGGCACATTCAAAATTAAATGCCTCTTTGTTGGTGCTAAAAGATATTTCCTACATTCTGCACAGCTTCACGAAAACCTAAGTGTCAAAATTCTTTCAGATGGCCCAAATATAACAAATCTTTTTTTAAACATTTCAAATCTGAAAAGGGACTCATTGCCCTTAAATCTAAGACCCTATCAAATGGAAATGGCAGCTTGGAAATGTCAAAAACCTTGAAAATGGAAAACTTCATGTCTTTTGTGAAGAATCTGACTTAAAAATATTTGTATTGGGGGTGGCACCCGTGGCTCCGTGTGTAGGGCTCCGACCCCATATACCGAGGGTGGCGGGTTTAAACCTGGCACCTGCCAAACTGCAACACTAAATAGCCAGTTGTTGTGGCAGGCGCCTGTAGTCCCAGCTACTTTGGAGGCTGAGGCAGGAGAATCGCCTAAGCCCAGGAGTTGGAGGTTGCTGTGAGCTGTGACGCCACGGCACTCTACCAAGGGCGATAAAGTGAGACTGTCTGTATTAAAAAAAAAAAAAATTGTATTGGAATGTGGGGTTGGAGAAAAAGAAAATCGTAAGATTACCAGTCCTGACTAGAAACCCAAATGCTTTGTCATCACTACAGAGATACAGACCCCCACACTCCTTGTTGCCAAGTGGACTCAGTCCTTTTGATGAGCAGATTCTGCTTCTCCAAGTTTAACAACCAAGAGAAGAAAAGGGCTGGGAAACATTTCACGTATTGACAATAATGCAGCCTTTAAACTTGAGAAGGTCAAGACAGTAGATGGCAAAAGGGCAAAGCAAACTGTGCCGAGGCACCACATGTATGCGTGAAGTTCCCAGATGGGCTGAGAAACATTTGGGGTTCTCTGGGGAATCTGCGAAGAGTGAGGACCGAAGGCCTCTGGGAAGATGCTGTGTACAGAAAGCAGAGGGGCTTGGGGGAGCTTTGAGAGATCAAGTTAAAAGCATGTTCAGGGCGGCCCCTGTGGCTCATCGAGTAGGGCGCCGGCCCCATATACTAAAGGTGGCGGGTTCAAACCCAGCCTCGGCGAACTGCAAAACAGAAAAATAACCGGACGTTGTGGCGGGCGCCTGTAGTCCCAGCTACTCGGGAGGATGAGGCAAGAGAATCGTCTAAGCCCAGGAGTTGGAGGTTGCTGTGAGCTGTGTGAAGCCTCAGCACTCTACCGAGGGCTATAAAGTGACACTCTTTCTCTACAAAAAAAAAAAAAAAAAAAAAAAAAGCATGTTCAAAGACAGAATCCTCTTAAGCCTTCCACCCTGCCACTTACTCTACCAAGGAGCTGGTGGCCTAACAGCAAGCAGCCCCCCACCTCAAAAAAAAAGCCAGGTAGGGTGGCTTACTCCTGTAATCCCAGCACTCTGGTGGGGCTGAGGCGGGCCGTTGGATCAGCCTGAGCAAGAGTGAAACCCATCTCTACTAACAACAGAAAAACTAGCTGGGCATAATGGTGCACTCCTGTGGTCCCAGCTACCTGGGAGGCTGAGGCAAGAGGATCACTTGAACCCATGAGTTTGAGTTGCTGTGAGCTATGATGGCACAGCACTCTACCCAGGGTGACAGAGGAAGACTCTATATCAAGCCGAAAATAAAAATAAAAATAAATAAACAGCAAGCAGCCCTTCTCCAGGCACCAGAGTGATTGGAGATGCTGGGGCTGAATGCAGCAGTCGCTACTCACCAGGGATACACCCTGGAAGGTCACAGAAGATCCTGGTCACCAAGGGGCCACCGACCCACACAGGGGTACCTGTGCTCACACCCTCAGCCTTAGGGGCTGCCTTCTAGGGAGGTGGCAGACAGCTGGGTGGGGAGGAGGAAGCAGCCACTTCCTCATCAGACTCCCTGGTACTATGACAAACTTCCTATGGTGCAGAAGTCGCTGACACGAACTGGTGTCATGGTGAAAAGGGGAAAGCTCAGAACTCCCAGTTGGGTAGAGGGTAGACTAAGGCAGGAAGTCCCATTTGCAAAACTCTGCTTTAATGCTAATAGTTTGTAACTACACCAATGAAATGCTTTCCTATTCCACTCACTTGCAAATGGATGCACCAATTCACATAAAGGCATTTATTTTAATTATCACCTAATGACTATTTCCTGCTTTGAATCACACTTAGTCCCGTTTATGCCTTTTTGCACTCACTTCATAGTGTCAGGACACTCCACTTATATTAACATCAGAAAATGTTCCCAAGGTTGGTGCCTGTGGCTCAGTGGGCAGGGCACCGGCCCCATATACCAAGGGTGGTGGGTTCAAACCCAGCCCCAGCCAAACTGCAACAAAAGAAAATGTTCCCTACATATTGTACACAGGACCCTGGAGCTTACAGCCCTTGTTATGTCAATGGCTACAAAAAATCTGGAGAGAAAGCACTAGTTATGGACTTATTTTTCTATAACTTGGTAGGGAAAAAACCCAAAAGAAACAGACTGCGAGTCTGTGACAGCATCCAATTTCAAACAGGTTGTAAACCACCTGTTTCCAAAAGCAGTCAACCCTTTTTCATACGAACTTTCCAGTGATGTCCTTATTCCTTCAGACAGTTCAGTTCCCAAGGGGAAGCAACTTTCCAGCCAAGAGAAACCATCTCAACTCTAGAAAAAGATGCAGAACTCACCTGCTTCAGAGATCCCTAACCCCAGGGAGTGAGCGAAACCTTCCACCAGGAGAATTCCCGGCCTTTGCAAACAGCTCCCTTAACCCCTCCCACAGACCTCAGCCGGCCCAAACTGGAACAAAACCCAGAGGTGGCCTTTCTCCAACTCCTACCACTCCCATCTCACATCTGAGGGAGAAAGTTAAATTCTGCACTCCTAAATAAGGGTTTCTGTTTTTTTTGTTGTTTTTTTTTTTTTTTTAAATCAAGGCTTCTGCATTGAGCATAGGTCCCGTGCAAAAAGTTTAGAAGTTTAAACTTGTTCAGAGAGGTGAGTTTCTTAGGTGTGACCTATTTAAACCAGGTCATTGTAAAAATACTCTTTCAAAGTCTGATTATATTAATAAAGAAAATCATCCCATCATCTAAAAGGAAGAATAAGAGATCTATCAAGTAAAGACCTATCCACTAACATAGGGCACTCTGAACATTAAACTGGAGAACGGATCCACCATCACTTTCAATTTCTTTTCTTCTTAAAGCAACTTCCAGAGAATAAGCTATTTTAAATAGAATAAGAACAGGAAAAGCCACTTCTAGGAGGATTTCAAACTAAATGACACCTCTCTTAGCATAAAAACTCAAGGTGTGGTGAAGTTTGAGGGGTCTCATAACCACGCAGCGATCAGGAAGCTGCTAGAATTAAGCAAGGTTTCAAAATGACTGGTACAGGATGTGCCCATAGCGAGAAATACCGCGCGCACTGGTGCAGCTGCCAAAGTTACTCCCGCAAAGTACCCTGAACTTTTAAGGGTGGCATGGGGTCATCCTGACCATTCTCTTCCCAATCTGGCCGCCTTACAAACACGCTAACCCTTGGGATATTTGGCGGGAGGGGGGAGGGGAAGATGTGAGGACACGAGAGCAGGAGGCGGCGGGGGCCTGACGCCCGCCGGGGCTTTCGGGTCGCCGTGAATGTCAAAGTTTCGCTTTCGTCCAAGCTGGGGGCAAGGAGCTGGCAATTAACTTCCAATCCCGAGCGACCCGCGCAACCAGGCCAGCAGGAACGCGGGGGAGCTGCCAGATTCCGGGCACTCCGCGGCCAGGCAGGGCAGGGGCGTGCTAGGGTTGGGGGGCCCCGGGAGCACCCGCCGGGTGGCGTGGGTGAAGCCCCTGAAGGCGCCTACCTGGGCTGCGAGGCGCTCAGACCCCGGGGCCCGGCCGGGACGCGCAGGTGCTCCGGGGCATCTTGGGGATGGCCTGGGCAGGCGGGGCATCCATCGTGCCCGGCTGGACGCGCTCTTCCCGCCGCCGGGGGCCGGAGGATCCTCTGGGCTCGGTTCCCGCCTCTTCTCTACCCGGCGGAGGACGCTGCCGGTCCCGCGGCGACGGCAGCAACAGGCACCGTGGCGCGGACGGCGGCGGCGGCGGCGGCAGCAGCGGAGGAGGAGGAGGAGGAGGAGGTGTCTGCGCGCTGCTCGCGTTTCCTCCTCCCGGGCTGGGCGAGCTCGGGGGAGGCTAGGGGCGGGCAGGAGCTGGGCTCTCCCTACTCGGTCCCCAGGGACCCGAGAGGGGGACGCGGTGCCACCCTCTTCCCCGCTGCACCGTGTGACTGCTCGGCCGGCCCGGCCCGGCCCGGAGGGTCACACGCGAGCGACAGCTGCTGCAGTGCGAGTCAGCCGCGGCCTCGCTCCTCTCCGGGCCTCCCCCGCCTCCCCACCTCCCCCCGGCCCGCGCCTGAGGGAGGGCACGGGGAGGGTCCTCGCGCCGCCGCCCCATCTGGCCCCTCCGCAGAGTCCTGTCCCCGCTTACACCTGGGGCACTGGGGACGCAGGGCCCCGCGCGTGATTAAGGCCCTGGTGGCGGGATGTGCGGTCGCACACTCTGTCCTCGGCGTCCTATTTATAGCAGGTGGCTCTGCCCGCGGCTCGCGCGGCGGGAGCGGCTCTCAGCAGGTGGCATTGCCGCCGGTCCTCGGCTCTGCGGTAGGAGCCTCGCCTGCTCCCTCCGAAATGGAATGGTAAGACCTGCCCGAAACGCGGGGAGGCGACCAACCAAGCCACCTGGCTCTCCCCCTCCCCCTTCTTCCTCTTCTGGGGTTGGATGATGACAGGGAGTGAACTGAGGCACGGATGTCCTGCGGGTCCCTGGCACGCCAGACAGGAAAATCAGGGACTCAGGGAAACAGCAAAGGTTGAAGTGCCTCCCGGATTAAACACCATAAGCCCCATTTCTGACCCGTTGCGAGGATGACGCAGAGGCTGGATTGGGAGCGTTTCACCTCCCCGTGGGCCCAGCGCGCGCGCACTCACACTGCCTGCCTTCAGGGTACGGTGTGGGAAGTTCCCTGCGGTGTTGACGATGTAAGACAGCCGCGGAGATGGGAAAGGCTGAGAAAGTGAGCTTCCTCCTATTAGGGGATGGCACTGTGCGAGAAAGAGACAAACCTCCCCAAATCCCCGTCCCACCGGGCAAATAGGAGCGAATTCCCTCCCGGGAGAGGGGAGAGGCATCCGTGAAAGTGAGCGACATACACCGTCACCAGAGGCAATGCAGCAGCGAGAAGGGCGCAGGAGCCGGTGGAGGAAACTGGCGGACGCCGATTGTTGGTCTTTGGGGGATTTTTCGCTTCATTTTGCTGGAGGCGGATTTCAGAGAGGTGCCTGAGAGCTTGAGCTGTAGGGTTGAACTTGAACCCAGATCCCAAGGTCACCAAAGGCGCAGGTGGGCAAGCTCCTGGACCTCTGGTCTCGGTTCTCTTACGTGTAAATTGGGACCAAACACACCTTACACTCGATCATATGAGGGGAAGTGGGACAGTGCGTGTAAAGGGGCTGGCACAGTGTCACATACTCGTGTGCCGCAACTAAAGGCAGCAACTGCTGTCACTGTGGCTCAGGAGTCACCTAGAGGGCCAAGGGGCCTCCCACAGCCAAGAGCAAAGTCTTCCTTGAAGCCTCTTGAGGCTTTTGGAAGCTTTTTGATAACATCCAGGGGAGAAATAATTAGGGGCACACAATAGTTTTATCCACAGCTTGACTTAAAACCCTCACAATAATGGTAGCTATTTATGGAGACGTCATTTCATGAGTGGTGTCATTCCCTATTTATATTGTCTCTAATTTCCTTAAAACTTGACAAGACAAAGATGATTAAATCCATTCACCTAATTAGAAAACTGACAGGTTAGTGCCTTTTGTTTATTTTTATTTTTTATTTTATTTTTTTTTTTTTTGCAGTTTTTGGCTGGGGCTGTGTTTGAACCTGCCACCTCCAGCATATGAGGCTAGTGCCCTATTCCTTTGAGCCACAGGCACCACCACCTCAGTTTAGTGCCTTTTGGAGAACTAGTAGGTGCTGGAATCTCCAAGAACCCTTTATGGCACACTTCCTTCCTGGCCCCTATGTAGCAGTCTGGTAGGGCTTAGCTCATTCTTTGGCCTAGCAGAGTGATTTGTGTACTTAGCCTCAAATATTTTTTTTAAAGAGGTGAGGAATAAATGTAGTCATAAATACTCTAATGAGTAGAATGTTTATTGGGTTATGGAAATTGTTCCTCATTAGGTTATAAGACCAGGTAAACCAGTTAAGCCATATTGTCATCTCTTGGATCATACCCCAATTATTTCATGTTTTTATCTTCAAGTCTTTCCATCTCTGCAGTAGCCTGCTAAACACACCTCCAGCATGCTAGGATCTTGAGACAGATACATCATCGTTTGTTTTTCTGACACTTTGAATTGCTCTTCATACATAACCCAATAGATGATCAGTGAAACTATTTCCTAACAACCTTGCCTGCCAGCCCCTGCTCCTGGGAGGCAGGCCGAGGGGGACAGAGATGATTTGCTGGACTCTGCTTTTGACCACCCTGACCTGAGCTCCTTTCCATCCTGCCACTCCATTCCCTTTTTTTAATTCCTCCTGCACCATCTCCACCATCCCTCTACCCACACCACTAATCTCAGACTGCAGGAAGGCTCAGGGACAGGTAGGCAGCCAGATGGGAAGTCTAACTAGATCACAGAGGTAGGACGTGGACAGGTGGGAGGCCGAAGCAGGCCTCGTCCCTCTGTCTCTCGTACTGTTGAAATCTACCTAGTTCCAGCTCAGAGACTTAGGACTCACAGGCAAATAATCACCTGCCCTCACCCTAGAAATAGACACAGCCTGTGAGAAGCAAACAGTTTCTACATCACTTTCTGAGTTCCCAGGGGAATAATAATGAGGGACGTTATGGTACTTTTAGCTTCCTAGAAACAGAACTCCCTCTATAACATACAATAGGGATTTTTGCACTTTTTTTTTTTTTTTTTGGCTGTACAGCATTACCTTAGGAATTGAAGGACAGCCTGTGATCAGCCTATAAAGGGCAGTGTGGAACTAATGGTGATACCTGGATGAGAGGATGGGGACTGTCAAACACGGAGGGCAGATCCACGTTATCCCAGTACAGAGTGGAAAGTTAAGGGCTACCCTCTCCCTCAGCTCTCCCCTGCAATTGCCATTGTTTTAGGGGGAAGTAGGTTCTTCCCCTTGATATGTAGACATGTGACTCCCAGAAGAGCTGGTGTACCACCGTGATGAGCTTATGGGCCAATGGGCCCTTGGTGATAGCAACAAAGGGCTCACCCCGAAAGGGTAGTCTGTTGGGCCCTCTTTGAGTCACCAATAACAAAACTAAGGAGGGAGTAGGATCAAATGCTTCCGTGATTCTGCTTCAGGTCTCTGATTCTCTTGACCAGTATGACCCAAGACATCGTCTTCATAAGGGGCACTCAACTGACATTAGTTACCAACCTGTTTGCTGAGTGAGTGAAAACCCCTGGTGCGATCAACAATCATGTCGTCCACACTTTCCCTGTCTGGGCAACCTCTGCTCTTCAGCTCCTCCTAAAGTCCTGCCATGGACCATTTCTTTAGGGCTTTCCCCCCTATAGATTCTTTCCTAATTTAGTTATCTGCAGCAGAATTAATTATTCATTGCCAAAGGCCAGGACCATTAGTATCAGCTTTAAGATGGCTGCAGAGCTCTAGAAAATTGTGGATCATCAAGCTGTTATTAAATCAAGTGCAAAGCCCAGAAGCTAAAAGAAAACAGAAAACATTTTACTTTTAATGTGAGGGGAGCCATATACAAATCTAGAATTAAAAGTCTTTGGTCAATGTACAGAAGAGAACTTTAATAAAAATTATTCATTTTTATTAAATCTATCAACTAAGTATTTAGATTTATATTAGGAATCTAAACTATGATTATTGCTGTGATACATCTTAATTTCAAAATATACACAAGAGTTTTTAAGCAGTGGGCACATTTTTAAAAATTAGCATCAATAAAGGCACAAATTAAGATTTACACTGGCTGGGACCCCAGGAGAGTGACGTGGTTCACTGCAGGGTTCACAGGCCCTGCTCCTGGGAATCAAGCGGTGTCTTTCTGGAGCCCTAAGTGGACAAGGATTGGGAAGGAAGTCCATGAGCAGCGGAGAAGGGTTCAAGGTGGAGAATCTGCGTCTGCCTCAAACATGGGAGGAGGCGGTGCCTGAGCACCAAGGCTGGGTAGCTGCCAACCCTCCTGACCCAAGCCATGACTGTTAGCATCTAAAGAGTATGTCAAGTCATGCCCAAGTGTCTTAATTAGCTATACGAGATATTCTCCCTGACCAGAAAACAGATTCACATCGAGGTCAGAGATTACATTATGTTGCCTCATCTACAATACTAGATCCCTGGCATTGCTTTCTGAAAGGCATCATAAAAATGATAAGATATAAGACATTAAAAAGAGAAATAAAGGGTGGTGCCCATAGCTCAGTAATTAGGGCGCTGGCCACATACACTGAGGCTGGCGGTTCAAACCAGGCCGGGCAGGCTAAAACAACAATGACAATTGCAACAACAAAAAAGCCGGGCATTGTGGCAGGTGCCTGTAGCCCCAGCTACTTGGGAGACTGAGGCAAGAGAATTGCTTAAGCTTAAGCCCAAGAGTCTGAAGTTGCTGTGAGCTGTGACACAAGAGCACTCTACCAGGGTGACAGCTTAAAACTGTCTCAAAAAAAAAAAGATAAATAAAATGAGAAGATAACCAATGTAGATTTTGGAATTTCAGCAATTTAAACAAACAAATATTTAACTGCAGTTGAACTCATGCTTTCAATGGATGAGATGACATAAATCCATGCAGCGTGAGGAAGAGTGGACTGGAGCCCCAGAGTAGGCTTCTGCGAAGTGTCTAGTCTCCTTTTATGGGCAAAGCAGAGAAAACTCTGGGCACTGGTTCCACTTCCCTTCCCAGCAGCCTCTCCTGTTTTCACTGCTCTACACAAGCCACTCTCCATGCGGCTCTCTGATGATATCCAGCCTTTACTTGGGCTGCTTGAGCTCATTCTGTGGGTGTGGGCATCAGGCATAAAGCTGAGCAAGTGCTGGATAGCACATAGCTTTCATTATGATACCCAAATTGGCCTAAGGTCAATAAGAACATTTTATAAATTGTACAGCTAGTTATGGGTCTCGGTGATTCTCAGACTGGGTATGCTGACTAAGCCTTCCATCTTGCAGGACCCCCACTTCACTTTACCCCGAATGCCATTAGGCCATTGTTGGTGCCTAACGTGTGATCTCACGCAGTGCAATAGCCGGCTCGCTGGTCTGCCTGCTGTGGCCCTCACTGCCCTGCAGTCTATTCTTAACATAGCAGCCACGTGAATCTGTTAAAATATCATTTGGGCCATGTCATTGCTTGGATTAGAACCCTCCTGGGGCTTCCCAAATTTCCCAGACTAAAAGTCAAAGCTCTTAGAATGGTTCCTAGGGTCCTTTAGGACCTCCCCTCCTCCCCCACCCCGCTCCCTTTACACTTTCATCATCACCTGCTACCAGCCTTGACTGCCAGGGCTCCAGCCACACTGGCCTGGCCATTACTCAAAGCAGCCTGACACACCCCTGCCCCAGGGCCTTTATACTCACCATTTCCTCTGTCCAGCACACTCTTCCCTCAGATAGCCACATTATCCCCAGCTTAGTTCACGTTCTTCAAAGCTTTGTTAAATGTCAAAGGCCTCCAAGAGGCCTTCCTGATCATCTTTTTAAAAATGTAAACCCGGAGATGCCTGTGGCTCAGTGAATAGGGCGCCAACTCCATATACCGAGGGTGGTGGGTTCAAACC
>CAUYON010015401.1:0-11326 GCA_963573935.1 Arctocebus calabarensis
CCCTTACACTGTGCCATGCGCCCTTACACTGTGCCATGCACCCTTACACTGTGCCATACGCCCTAACACTGTGCCATACGCCCTTACACTGTGCCGTGAGCCCTTACACTGTGACGTGTGCCCTTACACTGTGCCATACGCCCTTACACTGTGCCATGCGCCCTTACACTGTGCCATAGGCCCTTACACTGTGCCGTGCGCCCTTACACTGTGCCGTACACCGTTACACTGTGCCATGCGCCCTTACACTGTGCCATGCACCCTTACACTGTGCCATAGGCCCTTACACTGTGCCGTGCGCCCTTACACTGTGCCGTGCGCCCTTACACTGTGTAGTACACTGTTACACTGTGCCATGCGCCCTTACACTGTGCCATGCGCCCTTACACTGTGCCATGCGCCCTTACACTGTGCCATGCGCCCTTACACTGTGCCATACGCCCTTACACTGTGCCATGCGCCCTTACACTGTGCCTTAGGCCCTTACACTGTGCCATAGGCCCTTACACTGTGCCATAGGCCCTTACACTGTGCCGTGCACCCTTACACTGTGCCGTACACCGTTACACTGTGCCATGCGCCCTTACACTGTGCCATGCGCCCTTACACTGTGCCATGCGCCCTTACACTGTGCCCATCAGGTGGGAGCACACTGATCTTCCCTCCCTCCCCTGCCTCCCCCTCCCTCTTCCCTTGACTTAAATTAAATTTTTTCTTTTATGTGGGGATATTTTCTTAATACAGCATCTAAAAAAAGTCTAAAGACTTTTTTTCTTGTTTTCTTTTTTCTTTTCTTTTTTTTTTTTGTTAAGTATTCAGGACCATAGTTAGTTGAAACCTAGATATTATTTCCACTGAAGTTTAGAATGTTTGTTATGGTTCTCAATATTCTTACTAAACCAACAAGATAAAGAAAGGAATGATTACAATAGGGATTGTACTTTGGTAACTATTCCAGTGAAACATTTTAATCCTTCCTATCTCACCATAAATCTTATTTCTGACAGCCTCTAGCCCTTGTGAGACTTACAAATTCAGGGTGGAAGACAGTTGCTAAGTACGTTTTCCTAAATTCTTGCGGTTCCCATTTAACAAATGAAAAGTTAATTTCTACAAATAAGAGCATGGAATCCGTCCCATAGATTAGAGAAGATACTGATGTTCATCATTGTAGTTTAACAATTGATCATAATCAGGTGACACAGAGAAAGTAAAAGTCTACATATTTCTTTCTGCCTGAGATTGGAGGTTGGATGATGGAGAAGAAGAGGAAAGGAAGTGGTGTGTTCAGATAATAGTTCAGAGTTCTCCTCTGTAAAGTTTGTGTAAAAAGATGGTAGGAATTGAGAAGCTCATGAAGAACAAGAAATATTTCCATACCACCAAACCACCTTATTTGGGATTTGTAGAGGAAGCCATGCTGGGACTCCAAATGAGCCTATGGCTGTTGAGTAAAGCTGAAAGGTCAGATTGACACTGATGGGTACACAGGGCTTTTACTTACAGTATTTTTTTTTTCTTGTAGAGACAGAGTCTCACTTTATTGCCCTCGGTAGAGTGCCGTGGCGTCACACAGCTCACAGAAACCTCCAACTCCTGGGCTTAGGTGATTCTCTTGCCTCAGCCTCCCGAGTAGTGGGGACTACAGGCACCTGCCACAACGCCAGGCTATTTTTTTGTTTTGCAGTTTGGCCAGGGCCAGGTTTGAACCCGCCACCTTCGGTATATGGGGCTGATGCCCTACTTGCTGAGCCACTGGCACTGCCCCTACTTATAGTATTTTATCAAAGCTAAGTCACCTTGAATTGAAAAATATGATAAAGAAAAATTGTATTGGGTGGCTCCTGCAGCTCAAAGGGGTAGGGCACCAGCCCCATATACTGGAGTTGACAGGTTCAAACTTGGCCCTGGCCAAAAACTGCAAAAAAAAAAAAAAAATTATATCAGTTAAACTATGATATGCTTGTAAGACATAGCCCAATTTCGAATACACTGTAATGTAGGGGAAAATGCACAAACGAGAATTGACAAAATGGGACAGCATTCCTAAGCTGTCGTATTTTATTACTCTTACCAGCCTGCATTTCTAAATCAGCACTTGGCATATAGTAGGTGCTCGATAAATGTTGAAGGAACAGGAAGGGAAGGAAGGAAGGAAAGGAGTCTGGAGTTGATCAGCATCTGAACGCAGTCCTCAGAATTACTCATAACCTACTTCCCTTTCACTCACCTTTATTCCAAAGTTTGATTCCCGTTCATTTCTGCTCTAACCAGCTCAGACATAACCACGAATTTTTCCACCCAGGAACTTGGCCCATTGTCTTCAATCATCTGAGAGCCCGTGTCTGTTCCCTTCACTTCCAGGTTGATCCTTCTCCCGTCCAAAGCACACTTCAAAATGTTTTTGCTCACATGGTTTTGGGGCCAATTATGACCTGTGAAAAACAAGAACTGACCACAAGAAAGATCTCCAGCAGGAGAATGTACTTTACACCAGCATAAAAGGAATATAACCGTCAGAAAACTAAGACAGATCAAGGTGGAGTAATTGTTCAAATGAGTTCAGCATGCCATGTTAACAACTCAAAATGCTAAAAGCAAAAGCCAAACCTTTGATTGTGCAAAAGTATAGCTTTTCATAATTATATTACTTTATAATTTGTGTTTCATGTGTATGAATGAACAATATGTTTTCTTCATACAGGTAGGCAATTATTAGGCGAGATTTCCAAAGGCAGGTTCTAGGAGACTGAAAAGGGCACACTTTATAGTTGATTATCTAGCTATTTATAGCAGCAATTGCGTTGACCCAAAAGATTTGCAGATATTACCACTCTGAAAAAATGCCAACAGTCTGGTTTTTTTCCTACCTTACTGGCTCTCCTTCTTGGTCTCCTTCACTTGCAACATTTCATCTTCCAGATTACTAAAATTTAGAGAACTTCCAGAATTCTTTTCTTTTCTTTTTCTTTTTTTTTTTCTTCTTTTTTTCTGAGACAAAGTCTCACTATGTCACCCTTGATAGAGTGCCGTAGCATCACAGCTCATAGCAACCTCAAACTCTTGGGCTTAAGGGATTATCTTGGCTTAGTTTCCCGAATAGCTGGGATGACAGGTGCCCACCACAATCCCTGGCTTTTTTTTTTTTTTTAAGAGACAGAGTCTCTTCACTTTACCACCCTTGGTAGAGTGCCATGGAGTCACAGCTCACAGCAACCTCCAACTCCTTGGCCCAGGCGATTCTTTTGCCTCAGCCTCCTGAATACCTGAGACCACCAGCACCCACCACAATGCCCAGCTATTTTTTGATGCAGTTTGGCCGGAGCTATTTTTTTGGTTGCAGTTGTCATTGTTCTTTAGCAGACCCAGGTCGGGCTCAAACCTGCCAGGCTTGGTGTATGTGGCCGGTGTCCTAGCCACTGAGCTACAGGCACCGAGCCAGAGACATACTTTTTTCTTCACTTCCTATTGTGTCTCAAAGAGTCCTCCATGTTTATGTGAACAGCTAAAATTTAATTCATCTGCCTAGTTCTATGGTGTTCCACTGTTGTTTGTCCATTTTTCCACATTCTATAAACGTGCAACTCATTTCCAGTTACTCGTTACTACAAACCCTTGCTTCTGTGAACACCATTGTACCTGTCTGCTGTCCACAGTCCAAAAGGTTCTCTAGGCCCCAAAGTCTGTACTGGGGAAGAAAGTGTCCAGCCACAGAGTGTGTGCAAGCTGATATTTACCAGATAATGCTATCTCGTCCTCCAATACACACAACCACCAAGAGTTTCTGTTACTCCTCGGGCCCAACAAAACATAACTTTTAAATTTTTACTAGCCCAGTGGATTGAAAGTGATATCTCATTCGTGTTTTGAATTTGATTTTGCAAGACTAATAAAACCATGTTTTTGAATGCTTTTTCATAATACATGACCATGTATTTTGCCCAATTTATATTAGAATATGCCCTCATATATGTAATATATAACAAAAATGGAGATAGAATATATCTATATCTTGTTTTCTTAACTTTTCAGAAGAATTCTGTATTCTGGATAGAAATCTTTTGATGTATGAATTCCAAATGGGTTCTCCAAGTTCGCGGCTTATCTTTTCAATCTTTCCAGTTACAAAAATTGTTAAATATAATGTAGTCAAATTTACCATCTTTTTGTTTTACTAGTAGTACAGATATCACTGCTTGCTCTGTTGTCATAAAGATAATTTCCTATTTTTTTCAAATAGCATTGACGTTTTGGATTTCATGTGTAAGCCTTTAATACTAATACTGGTGTTTGAATATCATGAGGCAAGGATCCAATTCATTTTTTTTTATTTTTTGGGACAAGAGTCTAACTATGTCACCCTCAGTAGAGTGCCATGGCATCACAGCTCACAACAGCCTCCAACTCTTGGGCTTAAGGGATTCTCTTGCCTCAGCCTCCCAAGTAGGTGCCTGCCACAACACCCAGCTATTTATTTTTGGTTGTAGTTCTCATCGTTGTTTGGCAGGCCCAGGCTGGATTCGAACCCCCCAGCTCTGGTGTATGTTGCTGGCACCCTAGCCACTGAACTATAGGTGCTGGAGCCAATTCAGGGTCTTTTTTGCAGTGTCTCACTTTGTCACTGTTGGTAGAGTGCTATGGCATCATAGTTCACAGCAACCTCAAACTCTTGGGTTCAAATGATCCTCCTGCCTCAGCCTCCCAATTAGTTGGGACTACTGGCACCCACCATAACACCGGGCTATTTTTCAGAAATGGGATCTTGCCTTTGCTTAGGCTGGTTTCCAATTCCTGAGCTCAGACAATACACCTGCATAGGCCTTCCCAAAGTGCTAGAATTACAGGCGTGAGCCACCACACCTGGCCTTAATTTTTCTATTAAGTGAAGGTCTCACTTTTGCTCCTGCTAATCTTGAACTCCTAGCCTCAAGTGATCCTCCAACTTTAGGCTCCCAAAGTACTAAGATTTCAGGCAAATGACATCTTTTAAAATTTATATCTGAGGGCGGTGCCTGTGGCTCAGTGAGTACAGCGCCAGCCCCATATGCCAGAGGTGGTGGGTTCAAACCCAGCCCTGGCCAAAAACTGCAAAAAAAAAAAAAAAAGTAGATTAAAATTTATATCTGTTAGTGATTTATTGATGATATTCAGGAAGGCAATTAGTTTTGGACACTGGTATTGTATCCAGAAACATTGCTAAAATATTTTTTAAATAAATGTGTCAACATTTTATGCTCCTTGTGGATCAATTAAAATATTTACTCCTGTCCCTGTTCCTACTCGGGAGGCTGAGGCAATAGAATCGCCTAACCACAGGAGTTGGAGGTTGCTGTGAGCCGTGTGATGCCACGGCACTCTACCAAGGGCGATAAAGTGAGACTCTGTCTCTACAAAAAAAAAAATAATAATAAAATAAAATATTTATTCCTGGAAGAGACATTTTGTAGAAGAATAAAATAAATAAATACACATTGTTAGACTAAACACGAAATAAAGAACAGTCTTTAGATCCTTGACTGGCAGTCAGCTGATAGTCAACAGCGTGGGTTGCTAGTTACCCAGGACGAGTTTTTATTGTGATCAAAAATCATTACAAACTGGAAAAAGGGTTTATGAAAAATGTTAATTATTTTCCAGAAAGAAGATAAGAATTACGGCATGTAAAAGGATTATGTCCCAGATCATTTTCTTTATTTTGTACAAGAATCAGCACGTCACCAAGTAGGTCTTCAGACTTCTACACGTGTCCATCTGCAGCTCGTTCTCCAATAGGCAGCCCTGGTTTACAGCACTCTTCTCCTGCTAACGCTGTTCCTCCTAATGGCTAGCAAACCCACATCGTCCTTGGACAGAAGCCAAACTCCTGGAGTGTCCATTAGTGCTTCGTTGCTTGGGTTTCGCCTCCCACCACTCCTGCCCTTGTGCTCAGGGCTACAAGGACAATGGCTTTCTCTCAGCTTTTGAAACAAAAAATGTTCCCTTGCTTTGTCAAGTACTTCTACAAGCTCTTTCCTCGGCCTCAGATTCTCTTCCTTCCCCTCTCTCGACTAACTCTCCTTCATCCTTTACAGCTCAGCTTACCGTCCCCAAGTCCCCGATATGAGTTAGAGTTCCTTCATTGTTTCTTTTCACTCCCAACCTCTCTCCTTACCACCTTACCAGTATTCATGGAATTTTTCCCTATTAATTACTTTTTTTTTTTGGAGACAGAGACTCGCTCTGTCACCCAGGCTAGTGACAGGAACCACAATGCCCAGCTATTTTTAGAGGTGGGGTCTCATTCTGGCTCAGGTTGGTCTCAAACTCCTGAGCTCAGGCAATCCACCCTCCCTCTCAGAGTGCTGGGATTATAGGCATGAGCCACCATGCCCAACCCTATTTTTATTTATTTTGAGTAAATACATAGGAGTGAGATTGCTGGGTCACATGACCAATATGTGTTTATCTTTACTGGGAAACTTACACACTTTTCCAAAGAGGCTGTGCCATTTTGCATTCCCACCAACAATGAATGAGAATTCCAGGTACTTTCCATCTTCACCATTACTTGGTATTGTCAAGTTTCTTTTTTTTTAAATTTTTTCTTAGCCATGTTAATAGATATATTTTGGTACCTCATTGTGCTTTCAATCCATATTCAGCACTGGGTGCAATGGCTGACACCTGTAATCCTCGCACTCTGGGAGGCCAAGGCAGGTGCATGGCTTGTGCTCATGAGTTAGAGACCAGCATGAGCAAGAGTGAGACCTTGTCTTCTATTCTCTAAAAATAGAAAAACTACCCAGGCCTCATGGTGAGTCTCTGTAGTTCCAGCGGCTTGGGAGGTAGAAGAAAGAGGATCCCTTGACCCCAAGACACTGAGGTTGCTGTGAGCTATGATGATGCCATGGCTCTCTACCAGGGCACAAAGTGAGACTCTGCCTCAAAAAAAAATAAATAAATAACATTTGATTAATGACGTTGACCATCTTTTCATGTGTTTGTCATCTCTATATCTTCTTTGGGGAAATTTCTGGCTGGTTTTTTTGGTTTCAAGTTTTGTTTCTTGGATACAGAGTATCACTCTGTTGCTCCAAGTAGCAGTATCTTAGCTCCCTGCAACCACAGACTCCTGCTCAAGCAATCTTCCTGCCTCAGCTTCCTAAGGAGCTGAGACTACAGGCTCATGTCAGAATACCTGACTAATTTTTCAATTTTTGTAGAGAGAGGTCTCAATCTTCCCCAGGCTGCTCTCAATCTCCTGAGCATAAACAATCCTCCCATCTCTGCCTCTCAGAGTGCTAGGATTACAGGGAAAAGCCACCTGTGCCTTGCCCCTTTGCCCATTTTTTTACCCCAAATTGGACTATTTATTTTCATATCATTGGGCTTTAAGAATTCTGTATATTTTCTGAATATAAAGCCTTTATCAGACATGTGATTTACAGATATTTTCTACTGGGCTCATTTTTTCATGCTTGTAACTGCCTTTTGGAAAACAAATTTTTTAGTTTTGATGAAGTTCAATTTATAGGGTATTTTTTTTTTCATGGATCATTTTTTGATATCTAAGAACTGTTTGCTTAACTCACAATCACAAAAAGTTCTCTTATGTTTTGTTCTGAAAGGTTAATAGTTTTATGCTTTATATTTGACTCTAGAAGGCACTTTTAGTTAAGTTTTGCATAAAGTATGTGGTATGGGTGAAGGTGTATTTTCATTCCTCTGACATAGGTCACTGTTTGAGCATCATTTGTTGAAGAAACTATCCTTGCTTGACCTTTGCCAAAAATCCTGTTCACTACATGTAATAGATATGAAAGTCTGTTTACTTTCATTATGGTCAGTGAACCTACATTATATGATTTCAAGTTTGTTTTTTTTTTTTTTGTAGTTTTTGACCAGGGTTGGGTTTGAACTGACAACCTCCGGCATATGGGTCGGTGCCCTACTCCTTTGAGCCACAGGCACCGCCCATGATTTCTATTTTTTAAATGCATTTAGAGGCACGGTGCCTGTGGCTCAAAGGAGTAGTGTGCCAGCTCCACAGGTCAGAGGTGGTGGATTCAAACCCAGCTCTGGCCAAAAACTGCAAAATATATATAGATAGATAGATAGATTTAGAGGATACAAGTTGAATTCTGTTACATGTATACATTGTAGAGTGGTGAAGTATGAGCTTTTAGTGTACATTGTACCCCACAGGAAATTTTACATCCCTCCCCCTAATACCCTCCCACTTATGAGTCTCCAATGTCTGTTATACCAGTGGTCCCCAATCTTTTAGGCACCAGGGACCACAGTGGCAGGGGGATGTTTTTAGGATGATTCAAGAGATTTAAACTTACTTTGCACTTTATGTCTACTACTATTATATTGCAATATATAATAAAATAATTGTATAACTCATCATATTGAAGAACCAGTGGGAGCCCTGAGCTTGTTTTCCTGCAACTTGGCAGTTCCACCCTGGATTTGGAGCTGCTCCCCATCACCACCAGCTCCACTTCAGGTCGTCAGGCATTAGCTTCTCTTGAGGAACACACAAGCTAGATCCCCCACATGTGCAGTTTGCAGCAGAGTCACCCTGCTATGGGAATCTAATGCCACCACTGACCTGACAGGAGGCAGAGCTCAGGTGGGGATGTGAGCAACGCGGAGCAACTGTAAACACCGGTGAAGCTTCTCCGGCTTGTCTGCTCTTCACCTGCTGCTGTTCAGCCTGATTCCTAACAGGCAAAGGACCAGTACCCACTATGGCCCTGGGCTTGGGGACCAAAGCATTGTATCACTCTGTGGAGGTATAATGTCCTTGTGTAGCCATAGTTTAGCTTCCACTTATAAGTGAGAACATGCGGCGTTTATTTTTCTGTTCCCCAGTTATTTCTCATAGGATACTTGCCTCTGGTTCCATTATTTTATTCTTCATTGTGACTATGTAGTACTCCATATAGAGGACTTCACATTTTCTCTATCCACTCATCAGTTGATGGGCATTTAAGTTGATTCCATACCTTTGCAATTGTGAATTGTGCGGTAATAAACACACAAGTGCAGTATCTTGTGGATACAATGATTTTTTTTCTTTGAGTAGATACTCCTTAGTGAGATTGCAGGATTGAATCATAGCTCCACCTTAAGTTCTTTGAGAACTCTCCATGCTGATCTCCACAGAGGTTGTACTAATTTACATTCCCATCAACAGTTTATAAGTTTGTTTACGTTTCATAGAACCCATGTCAACATCTAGTCTGTTGACTTTGTAATAATGGCTCCAATTAGAGTAAGATAGTATCTCATTGTGGCGTTAATTTGGATTTCTCTGATGATTATTGATGTTGAGCATTTTTCCATGTTTGTTTGGCCTTTTGTAGATCTTCTTTTGAAAAAAGAATGTCCGTATCATCTGCCCGCTTTTATTTTTTTATTTTTTATTTTTTTTTAATTAATTAATTTTTTTATTGAATCATAGCTGTGTACATTAGTTCAATCATGGGGTACAGTGTGCGGGCTTCACATGCAATCTGAGATATTTTTATCAACCTGATTGACATAACATTTATGAGATTTTCTCATTTACTATGTGAAAACATTTTTGATCCATCTGCCTGCTTTTAAATGGGTTTCTTTTCTTGCTGAATTGTTTGAGTTCCTTGAAGATTCTGAATATTCGTGCCTTTTCAGATACATAGTTTGGACATATTTTCACCCATTCTGTAGGTATTCTATTTACTCTTTTGTTTATTTCTCTTGTAGTGAAGAAGATTTTTAGTTTAAGTCCCATTTAGCTTTTTTTTTTTTTTTTTGCTTTTGTTTTGTTTTTTTGAGACAGAGTCTCACTTTGTCCCCCTTGGTAAAGTGCCATGACATCACACAGCTCACCTCAACCTCAAACCCTTGGGCTCAAGTGATTCTCTTGCCTCAGCCTCCCGAGTAGCTGGGACTATATGCACTAGCCACAAGGCCTGACTATTTTTCAGAGATAGCTGGGGTCTCACCCTTGGTCAGACTGGTCTTGAACCTGTGAGCTCAGACAATCTACCCTCCTCAGCTTCCCAAAGTTCTAGGATTACAGGCATGAGCCACCGCACCCCACCCCATTTAACTATTTTTCTTTTTATTGCTTTTACTTTTGAGGTCTTAGTCATAAATTCTTTGCCTAGGCCAAAGTCCAGAAGAGTTTTTCCTAGATTTTCTTCTAAGATTTATATGGTTTCTGGTCTTCCATTTAAATCTTTAATCCATTTTAAATTAATTTTTATGATGAAAGATAAAGATCCAATGTTTTTCTTCTGCATGTGGCTCTCCAATATGCCCAGCACAATTTATTGAACGGGTTGTCCTTTCCCCAGTGTATTTTTTTGTCTGCTTTGTTGAAAATCAGTTGGTTATAGGTATGTGACTTTACCTCTGGGTTCTTTACTCTGTTCCACTAGTCTGTGTCTACTTGATGCCAGTACCAAGTTGCTTTGGTTATTACATCCATGTAGTGTTAATTTACAATCAAGTAATGTGATGCATCCGGTTTTATTATTCTTTTTGCTTAGGATTGCTTTGGCTATTTTTGGTTCCATAGGAATTCTAGATTTTTTTTTTCTAATTCCATAAAAAATGGCATTGGTATTTTGAAAAGGATTTCATTGAATCTGTGGATTGTTTTCGGCAGTGTGGTCATTTTAACAATATTGATTCTTTCCATCCATAAGCATGGAATGTATTTCCACTTTTTCTGTCATATGCGATAAAATATGTGATAAAATTTTATGTCATGTATCACATATGACATTTGTCACATTTATCTGTCATATGTGACAACAAATTTATAGTTCTCCATCTAGAGATCCTTCCCCACCTTGATTAAATACATATTCAATAAATTCCTTTTTATATTTAAAAATTTAAATATAAAATTTTTTGCAGCTATTGTAGGTAGGATTGCATTCTTTTTTTTTTTTTTTTTTTTTTTTTGGGTTTTAAACTCACTTTATTTGCTACTATAACATGCTGTCCTTTTTTAGCTGATCAATAAACATGCAAAAAGTTCTCCTCTGAAAGGAACCACTTCCACAACTAGTATATCAATGGGAAAATTATAAAGGTCATTCAATTTGGAGTTCTCTTCTTTTTTATAGTACTTCTAAGTAGTGTGTGACCACACCACAGAGGTAGGAAAGACCATCTTTTATAAGTTATCTTCCTAATTGTAGAGAATTTCTGAAAATAAAACTGACAAAATGCTAAACCGTGTCTTTTACAAGTTCCAAAGGGTCACAGATCCAATGACTATTTATTTGAAGAATTAATCTCCTAGAGTGTTCTAGCTCTCCTGGAGTGTTCTTGCTTTTGT